>PVIJ01016606.1:5189-32280 GCA_004024925.1 Scalopus aquaticus | reverse complement strand
GGACTATAGGGAGGCCAGGTGGGAGAGAGACACTCAGCGGTGGGGGAGGGGGGAGGGGAGGATAAGGGCACAAAATGGAAGAGAGGAGAATACAGGGGACCATGGAGATGGATCACGGGTGAATTGGTGGTGGGCTGCCCAAGGGGAATACAAAATGTAAAAGACACAAATAACAATAAAAAAAATGGAAAAAAAAATTTAAAAAAAATTATTAAGATGGTAAGTTTTAATTATGTGTATTTTACCACAAAAAGAAAAAAACTCTAAGAACAAAAAAATTAAGAATAAATTTTTAAAAACTATGCTAAAGTCAATTGCAGTGTAATTTCAAGAATATATTTCAATTTCAACTGAAGAATATATATATATCAGTTTCTGAGACACCTTTTGTGTCCTGCCTAGAGACTTCAGAGTTTAGAGGACTGGGGCAAACAAACTGGAGGCTCCAGGCAGTGATCTAAGTAGCATGGGCGTTTTGTATCTGTCGTGTGGAAAGATAAGCTTCCCAGACTGACTTTCTGCTCTGATTCTCATAAAATATTGGCAATCAAATAGTGCAAAGTGGACCACCAACCAATACTGCAGTCAGCCATGACAATGAGCGTGCAAGCAAGATCTAAAATAAATCATTCATTTGCCTGTCTCCTGTAGGGACTTTAATGAAGTTCACCCGCTGCATTTAAAATTGTGCCATTTTGTGGGCAGAAGAGCTAAAAAAAGACACTTCTCCAAAGAAGAAAAGCAAATGGCCAACAGGTACATCAAAAAATGTTCAACATCACCTATAATCAGGGAAATGCAAATCAAAACCACAATGAGATACCACCTCACACCTGTGAGTATGGCACACATTAAAAATATAGGCAACAACAAATGCTGGAAAGGATGTGCAGAAAAAGGAACTCTTCTACACTGCTGGTGGGAATACAAACTGGTCCAACCACTATGGAAAGCTGTATGGCGATTCCTCAAACTGCTAAAAATGGAGCTTCCACATGACCCAGCAATACAACTTTCGGGAATCTACCCAAAGGTCACAAAAACACTAATCCAAAAGGATACATGCACCCATATGTTCATTGCGGCACTGTTTACAATAGCAAAGGTATGAAAACAACCCAGATGTCCAAAAATAGATGATTGGATCAAGAAGATGTGGTACATATACACAATAGAATACTATTCAGCATTCAAAAAAGATAAACACATGCAATTTGCAGTGACATGGATGGAACTAGAGAGGATCATACTCAGTGAAATAAGCCAGAAAGAAAGAGAAAAATATCGAATGGTTTCACTTATAACAGGACTATAGGGAAACCAAATAGGAGAGAGTCACTCAGTGGGGGAGGGGAAGGATAAGGGCACAAAATGGAGTAGAAAAGGACACAAGGGACCACGGAGATGGGTCATGGGTGAATTGGTGGTGGGTTACCCAAGGGGAATACAAAATGTAAACGATATATATAACAATAAAAAATAAATAAATAAAAATGAAAAATAAATAAAATTGTGCCATTTTGATTGCTGGGTAAATTCTCTAGTTCTAATCTCTACATGGCCCCATCAACTATGACCCCAGCCACTGAAAAAGGTTTCATTAATACATTATTGGTTATATTTGTTGAAGTATTATTCTATTAAAAATTAAAACCAAAAGAAAAAGAGGATTCCCCTCACCCTCCCCCGTGGTTTACTCTATATGGGATGGAAGGGAAAAAAGAAATAATTAAGAGGGAAAATGAAAAAAAAAAAAAAACAGGAAGCAATTATATTTTGTGGTTCTCCGGTGTATGGGTAGCCAAATGCAGATCCTTTGAGAGATGCACTCAATGACTTTCAAAAAGGGCCAAACTGGCTCCATGCCAGAAAAGAGATAGCAAATGTGGAAATACTGTGGAATACTCAGGAATATTATTCACTGGGGTACACTCTGTCCACTCCACTGACATAGGCAAGCATGGCTCTCAACCTTCGACACATTCTTTGACTCTTACTAAGGATCTATATTTCTCAAGGGAGAAGCTGCTAGGCATGTGTGAAGCTTGTTTTCCTTCATCAAAAGTGTCACTGCTTCTCTCCTGAGAGTGTATTACTTCAGCTGCATCTGCCTTAGAATTCTGTTCAACCTTCTTTGTTGCTGAGGCATCAGCTTGGAGTAACTCTGATGCACAAACTCCCCACATCCAATCTCTCACTATTTTTGAATGCTTCTGGGTAAAGCAACCAATCCTGGCGGATGAAGACATGTCCTAAGATGAATGAGAAATACAGACCAAAGCTGTTGTCAAAGCTCCCAAAACCATAATCTAACCTGCGTCAGTTGTTAATATCTGAAACTAACTGGAAATGTGTGTGACTAAAGCCCAGAAGAAATAAAATCAATATGCCTTCTTGGAATACTTCTTGAAATAAGAGGGAGGGAACTAAAGCACATGCAGTATGGATCTTGGTATGCTTCTGCACATTCTTACAGATATATGATATTAAAGACAAAGTCATTACATAAAAGAAAAATGCCTAAAGGCATTTTTTTGAAGAAAAACATAAAAGAACTTTCTCAGCATTCAATATACATAGACTACTTATACACAGCCAGATTGCTTCATTCAGACTGAATGTCAAGTGCAGTGCTGGCCTCAGCAGCACACAGGTAAGCAAGTAGTTTACAGCCTGGTAGCAAAGACATTTAACAAAATATGCAAATAGTAGAATGATGAAAATTATAATAGAAAAAAATAGACTGCTATAGCATCAGCAGGCCTAAACTAAGTATGAGAGAAATTTCTGAAAAAGTGGTGAGATTCAAATAACCTTAGCTTAAGCTTCCTACTTTTTGAAGTTTTGGTGTAAATGAAGGATGGATGGATGGATGGATGGATGGATGGATGGATGGATGGATGGATGGATGAAATCTTAAACAAGGAGAAAATTAGCAACATTTAAAGACCAGAAAATATCATATTAAGCTCTGCTATGCTAGATAAGGTTACAATAGGGAAGTTATCACTTAGTTAGAAAACTTCCTTTTGGAATTATTGATTGACAGATTATATTAATCAGAAGGAAAATTTAAAGGTAAAATTCTCTGATGAAAGGGTAAAGTTACCAAGATTAGTCAAAATAAAATGGCAAATTTAAAAGGCCAGCAAGATTTTATAAATGATATAAAAACAAGGGAGAAGTCACCAGCAGAACTGTAGAAAATGTTCTATTCTTGTGATCACAAAATTCAGAGACGTCAATATCAACATAAATTTGGATGAATGTTCAAAGTTATTTTATTAATAAAATACATGTTCAAAAATGTTTGGTGGCGGGGCCTCCCTGGTGGTGTAGGAGCTAAAGTCTCAGCGCTATCAAGCTATCGGCAGCCACTGCAGCACGAGTTCGATCCCGGGGCAGGGAGCTTCCCACATGGCACAGCAGACCTCTCCTGTCTCTCCTGCTGATCCCCTCAGCAGTGTTTCAGTAGATCCACCTGTTCTGCTCCCCACTCTGTCTCTGAGGAATCCTCTCACCCCCGCACCTCTGGCCTACACCCCAGTTCTTGTATGCATAAGTAAATAATATAAATCTTTAAAAAAAAGGTTTGGTGACCATGATATGGACTGCTTATAATTGATTCCTAATTCTGCTATTTACTACCTATGTCACCTTTCTTCTTGTTACACTTAGAACATCTATAATTAAATTACTATATATATCACTTAGTTGTTCAAGGACTTCTTTGTTCAACTGTAACATATTATTTCATCTCTCTGGAACCCAGGTTTGACTTGAGATCTTCCTTGATCCCACAGACAAGGGCTTTGTAATACCTTTCCCTTTCTGAGGTCTGTCAATTTCAAGGCATGAGAAAATAACATCAGTGCCTCTTCACAACTATTTAGGGGTGCCAGCTGCAAAAAATTCCAGTGCGCATTCAATATGGTACCAACACCAGACAACTGCAAACCTAGTAATTGGTCTGTGAGCAGAATCAGAGTACATTTTCTATTAAGAGTATTATGGGGGGCCTCTCTGGTGTCACAGCGGTTAAGCGTTGCGCTGTGGAGCTGTTGGCAGCTGTGACATGAGTTCGATGCCCAGCCGGGGAGATACCCACATGGCGCAGCAGACCTCTCCTGCCTCGCCTGCTGCTCCCCTCAGCAGTGTATTTCCGTCAATCTGCCTGTTCTGCTCCCCCCTCTGTCTCTGGTGAACTCTCTCACCACCCCATGCCTTTGGCTTGTACCCCAGCTTGTATGCATAAATAAATTTTTTAAAAAAAAGAGTATTATGTGAAGTAGGCTCTGGTAAATTTTCAACCACCAGCAATCCCTAATCCCCCTTCTGCTTTTTTTTCCCTCCAAAGTAGTAATCAATAACTATCATGCTCTGTACATTACTTAGCCTTTTTTACTGGTTGGCTGTTCCCAACTACAAGGCAAACTCCACAAGGATGGGGGTCTTGGTCACTGCTATATCCCCAGTCCATATAATGGTCAAGTAAATAGATCTTTTGAGTCCTTCCTGTCATTCTTCCTATTAACCTCTAACTTCTAAGAATGTATAAAATTATTGATTTTCTAAATTAAATATTACATAAGCCATCCAGACCTATGGTCACATAAAACTGGTTATTCTACAAATAAATTATTTTGATGATTTGATTACGATGTACTATCACAAAACAATGTACAAGCTAATGCCCACTAATCCTATTAATGCTATCCAAAATATCACTTCCTAACGAAAACCACCTCTAACCCCCAATGCAAGACACTTTCCATATTAATGACTTCCATTGGTCCCCATAATTTTCTTCTTGTTACACTTAGAACAGCTATAATTAAGTTATTATAATGTCACTTAGTGTTCAAGGATTTCTTTGTTCAACTGTAAGTTCGATGAAAACTGGCACCATCTTGTCCATCACTGCATTCCCAGGACCTAACAGAACCTGGCATAGTAGGTATTCAATAAGCATATGATGAATGAACAAACAGAAAGCTAATCTGCCCAGCTTGGACAGATTCTGCAAAAAAAAGACTTAACAGCATAGAATATAAATTGTAAGTCTGGTTCTTGAATTTGATCATTTAAGCAAACTAGAGAACTAAATAATTATTCCTTCAAATAAAGCCAGTTCCTAGATTTTTCATCTAAAGCTGATGATATACAGCTACTTCTAGGAAGATATTTTAAAGTTCTTTTTCTTATATATATTCCCCAAATCTCACTATTTTGGACTTAAAAAGGAAAACTTCGATCTCCCAGCAAATTTGCCATTGATCCCAAGTGGATTGAACTGTCCGGGCTCCTGGTTTCCTTCCAACATCTATATCTGGTTTTAAGATAAATTTTCCCAAATAAGCCATAAAAAAAGATTTTAATGATTGAAGAATATTTTCATTTTAGATGAATAAACCAGAGGTAATTCAGACTTTTAAAATTCATGACCAGTGTACTTACCCACACTTGCTTTCATTTCCAAGTTTCCATCACTGCTAGTTCTCCAAGTGAGTAATATCCTTTTTCCTCTTGAGTATTTTTCTGGATCCTAGGAGAATAAAATAGGAGCAAACTAAACCAAGTTTCTTTCATGTAAAAGAGATATATAGGAACAAACACCTCCCCCTACCCACATATATAAACAGAGTCTCCTGGAAAAATAATATTGTATTCATCTTGCAAATATCCTTAGAGCTGGAAAATTCACAGAAGGTTTAATACCACAATAGTGAGTACTTGGAACTAGATAGTCTAGAAAGATGGAATGATCCATTTAGTTCCATTCTGTCACAAATTTATCTGAAAGTTTCATAATGAGATACAGTGTAATGATGTACTTGATGTGAATGAAGAAGAAAATTTTCAAGTTTCAATTTAATTTAACCATTTTATATTTACCTCATATTTTATACTAAGTTTGAATGACTTAAGAGTATCATACCAAAACAGAAAGGACTTTCTGCTGGAATAGCAGTGGTTTGAATATGAGCCACCTACATGACATTTTAAACAGACTATTTTTTTTAACTGGTATCGTTCTGTAACTGTTTATAATCTTGTCCTCTCAACCCAAAAATCAGAGCTTCATGAAAGCTTAGTTCATACCAACTTATTGAATGTAGAGAACTTGGAATGTGATCTAAGATTTTAACAAAAGCAATGACTTTCCATTTTGCTACAAAAGGAAATTTCTCCAAGAGCGCCAAAAAACAAAAGAAACAAAAAAAAAAAAAAAAAAAAAACTCTGATGCCTGTGAGCCAACCCCGGCCATTCTGATGTGATTAACCTAAGTAGGATCTGGGCATCTGGATTTTTCAGAGCTCACCAGTGATCTAAAGAGTAAGACTGAAAAGCCTGGTGCTAAAGGGGTTGTCAGGATCCAAGAGTTTACAAGACAAAGAACTCATTAATACCTAAGCATCAAAGCAACCAAGAAAGACGTGAAGATCAACATTATGTCTGTTTCTGTCATTAGAACTGAAACTGGTAAACATGACTGTGCTTGGTGCATCTGAAAGATGGTGTAGTCAGGAATTTCTGTTAAGGTGCCTGAATGTCTCGTCTATGAAACCTTGCCTTTTTTATGGGTCCCAGGCTAGCTTAGGAAAGACAAAACCCAAGTTGATTGGTAATAAGTGATACAACCTTGTCAAAGCTTCCATGGATGAAGGAAATGAAGCATGTCCAGTTTGTTTTAAAGGAATTTGCTCTTACTCAGGCTTAGACATCTCATTGATATCAGAGGGTAAGGAAGAGGATGGTGTTTTTATTTCTGAAATCACCAAGTCCATCACCAGTTTGACAATTTGACATTTGGAAAATACAGTGAAAAAAGAAAGATGAAAAGCAGAGATAAACGTCAGCAAAAGGTAAAATTTTCTGTATATTATAAGCAAAATTTTGTTAAAAACATAAGGACCCTTAACAGCCTGTGTATCCAACATAGTTGCAAGACTACAACAACCATTTACAGGCATTGTGGCATTCAGAACAGACAGGACCTTTGGAGAGACAGTACAATGAAAATCCAAGACCAGAATTGAAGTTTTACTTTTAATACCTTAGTGTGTGGAGACTAAACTGTCAAACAAAGAAGTATATGGCTTACCTATGTTGTCCTTCATTGTATATAAGATCAATATACTTAAATAAATTGCATAAGCAAATCATTTGCATTTAACTCTTGTTCTTTATCAATATTTTCTTTTGCGTCCAAATCCAAAGTAAAGAAATTCACTAAGTGAGCAGTTCTCAAACTTTCACAAGTATTAGGTTATAGTTCAGTAGATCAGGATATCTGGAATGGACACTAAAATTTAAGAATCACTATTTCTTCAAATGAGAATTCCTGGAATTGAGTAATCCTAATCAACAGCAGGATATGTTTTGATTTATAAGAAGTGATGGAGGAGTTCTTATTTGACTCTGTTAGGCTTCAAGTGACATACTTCAAACTATACTTCATGTACTCAAACACGAACAATATCGTGACTGGGCACTTCCAGGTGCTTGTTATCTATTGCCACAGTAGTAATGTGCAACAAACCAAAGAACCTCAGTGGCATTGAACAATAAATATTTATTGGACACATGCCTGGCACAGTTGGCTAAGTGGCTAGGTGCCTCTGCTTATCTTGGCTCAGCTCACGTATGTGTCTGAGTGTTGGCTGGCTGTGGGCAAATCTAAGATAGGCTCAGCTAGGACATCTGGAACAATTCAGCTCAGATCACACCTCTGACCCCTGTGTCTCGAGCAGCTAGTCAGACATATTCTCATAAGCAAGACCAAGGGGCAAGAGCAAACAAGTACAAGCACAAATGTACTTTGCAAGCTCTGATTGCATGATGTTTATTCACTTCAAATTGTCCAAAACAAGAAGTATGGTCCAGGCCAGCATCAAAGTAGGTATAAACTACACTACATAGCTACACAGAAAAGAACATGAGCTTAGGGAGGAGATTTGGAGTAAATTTGCAATCTGTCACACCAGGTTACCCAAGTCTTACTTTAGTACCATGCTAGACTCTATGGGAAACTCAAAATTCAAATAATGTCCTGCATTTCTAAATGCTTCAAAGAACTTCTTTTAAAAATGTGAGTCATGACCTTTTAGTGGGTCACCAAATCAGTTAGTGGATTATGGTAAATATTTTTAATGTGATAAGGTAAATAGAATGGGAGGCTAGAAGAGGGGAAGGGAGGGAAGGAAAAGGGAGGGGAGCGGAGGAACAAAACTATCAGAGTCTGTCACCCACAAGATAAGTACAGTTTCAGGAAATCTTTTGTGCATATGAATACACATGCTAGGTCCAAAGAGAAATATATTTCTTACTATATATTTCACATAGAAATTTGAAAACCACTGATATAAAGTAAATTTCTGATTTTGCATGTCCTTCATCTTTCGTTCTTACTGCCTTTGGTGAAAACCAACACATGATGGATACTCCAGCAAAAGGGTGAAACCCAGCTCTTCACTAAGGAGTGTCCAGAGAGCATCAATAAACTATGTTACTGGAGAGTATTATTCAATCTCTTCAATTCCTCATTTCTCTATGTGCAAAAATGATACCCTAAATACCCATTTCAATAGAATCCCTGACAAGTGTTTGATACAAAGTAGGAGCTAAAAAAATGTTAGTTTGTCCTTTATATTTGTGGACCCCCCTCCACAGCACCTAGCAGGGTGCCTGGCACATAGTAGGTGCTCAGTGAGCCAACTTATAGAAATGGTTTGAGCACTCTAGAGTGAGGCATGTTTTCTATGAACTCCCTGACCGTTTTTGTCAAGAAGGTCTGCAAAGGCAACTCTCAATAGAGAATTTATTTCCCCATCTCTTGACAGAGAACAGTTGATCATTTGAAAGATTCTTATTCCTCCTATTGCCACTGATATTATCTGTCATTATCTCCCTTTTCCTTCTTGTTGCCCCAGAAAATGAAGCTTAATGACTTTTCTTTAAGCTAGGGCCCTGTGGCTCTCCACTGGCATTTGACATTAAACATTAAGTAGATCATTTTCTATATTTCATAGGTGCTTCTGAAACAGTTCTAAATGAACAAAAGTCTCACTCCACCACCCCAATAATGTGTTCCCCCAAGAAAATTCTGAATCTTTTGTGCATGTTTTCTCTTTGTATGGAATTAACACTACATTGTTTTGCAAAATAATAGCACAACTGGAATCTTTAAGAACTCAAAAATACTTAGTTTTGACTAATATCAAATAAAATATGCCATCATTGTTCAAATGCCCCTATAGAAATAAACATACTCATTAAAAAGGTAGAAGTAAGGTAAGTCTAATTTTACTAGCTAATATATCATCTCAATTTTGAGTTTTTCTTTTTTTTTTTTTAAGATTTATCTATTTATGAGTACAAGCTGGGGTATATATAGGCCAGAGGCGTGGGGCAGCGAGAGGGTTCACCAGAGACAGAGTGGGGAGCAGAACAGGCAGATGGACAGAAATACATTGCTGAGAGGAACAGCGGGCAAGGCAGGAGAGGTCTGCTACGCTGTATGGGAATCTCCCCGGCCGGGCATTGAACTCGCGTCTCCACTGCCAACAGCTCCACAGCGCAGCGCTTAACCACTGTGCCACCAGGGAGGCCCTCAATTTTGAGTTTTTATATCTCATTGCTGTATTCTTAGGAATCTGGAAGCCTGTGATACAGCAAAGAGATATAATATAATCATTTTCCTTAAATAACTTCTGATATTGATTCTATCTTTTTCATATCAAATAACCACATACATAAAGAGAAGTATTTCCTTCTGGGTATGGGATTAATAATAACTGATCCACTGCTGGGTCCATTTGGAAAGTAAGAATATTTCTAAGAATTTTAGAATCCAACTGAAAACTGGAGATGGAACTTCTCACACAATAAATGGTTCTGCTCCCTCCTTAGACAGATCAAGCATGCCTTAGACACATAACATCCCATTAAATTACATTTATATATAGGAAATACATTGCCCCGAATTGCTATTTTTTGTGTGTCACATACATTTTAAAGGACAAAATATTACAAAAGATCTGAATCCAAGAGTGGGATATAATTCTTTCAAATGGAATTCATTAAAGACCTAAGCTAGAAAATTACTATGACTCTAGGGAAATCTAGCAATTGAAAAGTTCACCATTTAATCAAAATAATTTGTAATCACAACTCAATTCAGTAGATCGCTAACTTTGGAAAATATAACATTTATAGTTTTGAGCACTCCAAAAGCTCCAAAGTGATCCTAAGTTTCAAAACATGTCATTATTTGTAACGCTGCTCACACATTCAGCTTAACTACATGATTGTAACATGGTCTTAAATAGCAGCAACAGCAGAAGAAGGCCTGAGGAACCAGGTGGAGCATGAGAACACTGAGCTTGGCTTTATTCTCTTACAGTTGAATGTGTGCTGATCATTCATTTTGCTATACTTTATTACATTTTATAAAGGAAATTCTACTCCAGAGAAGTAGAAATGTGATATCTATTGAGAATGTCAACAATCTGGTATGTTCTTAAACAGCAACCTGAGACTTTTCCCTCACATTTGTAATCAAGGTACCTCATATTTGCAGAGGATTGACCCCAAGGTGGCACTTTAGTTGCACCTGCACCAGGTCAGTCCAATACTCTGCTAGACTGACAGGTTCTGGAGGCCACAGCATATTATACCACCGGGGAATCTCATGACAATGGGTCCACTCTCACTGGGCAAAGCAGTACAGACCAGGTAAGCCTATACCCAGCCTAGAAGTGCTTGCAGAGGTTTTTGTGGGCAGAAAAGGGAAACTCACATCTGGAATAGGTGTTTATTACTATGGTAGCAAGTTGTTGTCACTTCCAAGACAAAAAGGGCCCAAGGTAGTCCGTGTGCCACCAAGGAAGTAGCTGGTCTGGACTCCTTGTGAGGAATAATGTCATTTCAGGGACTCAGCCTTGAAATCTCTCCTGGCAGGTTAGACTCAGAACTGGCAATAACAATATTTGCCTATAATATCTGCCTATAATATCCATGCAGTTAAGCCTTTGTGTAACCTTCACCTCCACCTCTGGGGGCTCTTCATTCACATGCTCAGTGTGCAGTTCTACACTGACCAATGATACAGGCAGTCAATGTCAACTGCCTGAGTCATTTGTGTCCTTAATTGTTTTAGCGCCACTTTAATGGCATGTGCTTTGGCTAGGTATTAATTCACACATCATATAACAATCACACTTCGTACTAACTTTCATATATGTATCTACATTCCTCTACCCCAGACCTTATTTCTAAGCTTCCAGTCTGTTTATTTCTAGGTCCTTGAAAAACTGGCCAGGCATTCATCATGTTCTAGAAGTGTGCTTAACATTCTCATCACAGGCCATTCCTCTTATTCATAAAGTGGATGGCCACATACACTGTTCAAAACTCTACTATGGGAACATTTTTTTTTTTTTTTTGCCGCATAACCTTTAAAGGTCACCCCTGTCTGTGACTATATTGCTCTGCCATCCACTTCAGCTTGCGCCCATATGCCAAGCCAACCCATCCAATAAACCAGTCTCCATTTTTCCTCCTCCTCCAAGGGGTGGCACCCCTCTCCCCTTCTCAACCTCCTGCCAGGGTTGAACTTGCTTTACCTTATGGTGATCTACAGTTATTCTCTAGGACCCATCTGGCTTATGCAGAAGCCAGCCTGGTTAACTAAATGGAGACATGATACGGACCACCACCTTTTGTCCTTGAAATCCTTCAGAGTGGCACTAATCTTCACCATTCCTCCCAGGATGTGATATTGCTTTTTCTGTACGTCCTTGGCTAGGGATGTGAGTAGGCAGTTTCAAATGCTTCCTCTTGGCCCTCACTACTATCATAGCTCTTACTCCATAGACTGTGAACCAAGTTCCAAGTCTGTCAATTTTAATGATACATTCAGGAACTGGGGGAAAAACCATCTAATGAGCAAACAAATCTAGTGGATCCAGAGCAGATGGGGATTTGGCCAGGATTCTATGTATTACATCCTCTTCCTATGTCCCAGCTCTCACAATGGGCTCTTAAGGATACTTCAGATTTCCAAGTATTAATGTGAGACCTTGTGCCTGACAGTGCCAGAAATGTCTCGGTATTACCCTTTCCTAATTGTACAACCATTCAAATAAGAATCCTTCAGTCCTGTTGTGGAAGAGGAATCATTACAATGTATACTTGCCATGGTGATGCAGAATCCTTTCCACTGGAACCCAGCCACCTCTTCAGGTTGTGGGTCTAAAAATTAGGACAGGTCTGAGGACTGAGAAAGGGATTGTGATTTTTTTATTAGGATGACAGGTTCCTGCTCTTCCACGATTGTTTACTTGATTAAATACATGCAATGAGGAGTACCCACTTTCACTCCTATTTTAACCCTACAAATATTGTTTGTATTCTATTGACGATCTCTCCACAACTCTCTATGGTTAACCCTCCTTGGTTGCCACTCAATCCTGGCAAATGTCTCAAAAACTGCAACCCCCAGCTGCTGCAGTTAAAAGCCACCACCTGGTCTCTATAGTCCTGGAGCACCATAATCCTCACTAGCATCAATGAGCAAACCTCTGTGACAGCCTCCCTTACCACTGGCTTATGCCTGCAGAGAACCACATGGAAGCAGATGAAGACCAGCCAAATAAGAAACAGAGGCTATTTATTCTGAGTTTGCTAAACACCATCACGGGTGTTTAGCATAACTCAGAGGCAGGCAGGCAAGGGCAAAGCTTTACAATGAAAAATAACAGACAGCTTTGTTCTGAATTCAGATTTTTGGCACAGGGGAGCTGGAGAAGGGCTATCTAAAAGCAGAGCATCTTATGAGATTGGTTTGGGGAACATATTTGGTTTCCTGTCCTTTGTCCTGAGTTGGAATCAAGAGCAAAGCTTAGAAAGCTGCCCATTATTAGCTACATTCCGGCCTGCTGCCATGAAGGTTGTGGCTTCCCAGGCTGTTTGCAGCACAGGTTGAGGTTGTATTTGTATATTCAGTCCCTCAGCCACCACTGAGCTTCCTGGAGAGGTTAGTATCTCTCTCACCTGAACTGGCAAGTTTCCTTGCCTTTTCTATGGAACATACTCCTCAGATGGACTTTCTGGTTTTGCATATTTATCTCCTCCAGAATGCCCACCTCCCTCAGCCTTTGAATCCCTCCTTCTATCATCTGTCACAGGAATGCAGGCATTTTAATTGTGGTTCATTTTTTCAGTGGGTTTTTAGGGTCTTGGCCAAGGTTTTGAATCCTGTATTTTGACAGAATGTCCTCAAGTTCACAAACTCATTCCTATCCAGTTTTACGTTCCGGAATTCTTGATCAAGAAACTTCAAAGCCAGTCTGCTAATTATTCCCCCAGCTCCTACCAGCTAATGCTAGCTAATTCTTGCAGCTTACTTTTCTCCCTTATCAGACCCAGCATGACCCAAACTAACTAGAAATTAGTTTCACTACAACTAATTTCTAGATATCAATCCAATAGTGAGAAAAAGGAGTGAAAGGAGATCCTGTAGGGGTTGAGGGAGGAGGAAGGAGCTATTACCTTGCAAAACTGACACCCCCAGAGTGTTATCAATGGGGAAGTGCAGTGCCAGCAAGGCAGAGAGCAGGTCCTCTATGATCCGGGCAGACGGGTAGAGGAGTCCTGGAGCCCTCAGTGGCTTTTTCAGGCTTTTTATGTTTTCTACAGCATTTGTAGAGAGACAATCGGGTGCTGGGCAGGCGGGGGGGCCTGGTGGCCAGGAGGTTGGCAGGTCTCCCGGCTCCCAGCAAATCTTTACTCTCTCTCGGCTCTCTGGCGTTCTCTCGTGGTCTCTCTGCTGCACTCCATTGCATGGCCCTCTGCCACCACTCTCTGTTCTTTCATGCTCCACCCCCAGGCTCAGGTGCGCCCACTCACGCACACACGTGCTCTACTCCAGGTGCCGCCATCAGGCATGCGTGCAGGGCCGCAGGGGTCTATCATTGATGCTAATGGCAGGAGGGCAGAAAAACCTGACAACTTTCGTTTACCCTACAGGAAGAGTGCTCTCTGTCAACAGCAATGGGTGGGCAACTTCCGCAACTTTTAGTGGGGGTCTATGAGATCTGGAGAACCAAAATCTTTGGGGGCATCAATCCAGATGTTCTCATCTACTGGGTCAGGGTTCAAAGTTTTCCCAAATGGGACCCTAGTCTTGGCATAACAGTGCTTTCATGGCCCATTCAATCATCTTAGTATTTTGGCAGCTTTTTTAATTCCTGAATTTTATCTTCAGCTTGTTCTGCTTCCACACGGCAGGGGGATAAAGGACTCCACAAATCACAAAGGAATGTTCTGGCAATGTTCAACTGTTAACTGCCCTCAACGTTTCACTATCCTTCATCACTGCAATGTAAAACAACTGGGCAATTTCACTATGTTAGCCATTAGACAGCCAGAGTATCTGTTCCCCCCACCCCCATCTCTTGCATCTAGCCCCAAAATGCATGTTACCTCTGCTTTCCTGGACCACTCTGGCTACTAACAATGGCAGCTGGGTCTTTGGGGAAGCAGACAGAGATGGAGCTCAGAGCCCAGAAAAAGTATGGGGGTAAAAGGGGAGGGAAGAAGTGGACATGGAGGGAAGGCTAACTATGATGCAGAACTGACAAAATCTGTCAACCAAACTAAGAGCTCCAGGGAAGGGAAAAGCCCATTAAAGGAGTTCTACACTGGACAGACATGGTCAGTCATTAGCTGAGAGCTGCTTAGGAAACAGGGTAACTCTGGAGTTAAGATTAGATCATCAGCAGTTAACTGTACTCCTCGCAGCTGAACAGCAAGTTGTGTCTTGAGGATGATCCAAGCAGCACACACCTCCATGTCTCCACATCATCCACGCTCCAACACTCATATTTCCTTTCTTTTTTTCTTGACTCACTTTGTTAACTATAACTTCCAGACAAATGCTAGTTAATATCAGATATCTTTCTCTTGAGTTTTTTAATTTGACGGAAATACCTTAAGTGTTTCTCCTTTAATGTAAGTTTGGCTATTGGTTTTAGATATTCTTTATCATGTTAAGGAAGTGTTGTCTATTCATGGTAATTAAAAGTTATCAGGAAAGAATGCAAGTGACTGCAGAGCATCCATTAAGATTTTTTTTTGAGGTGTTAATGTAATAATACTGGAGTTCTTAACTGTCTGATTCTTGGTTCTTGTCTTTTGGTCAGTCTCTCTCTCTCTCTCTCTCTCTCTCTCTCTCTCTCTCTCTCTCTCTCTCTCTTTCTCTCTCCCCCCTCGCCTCTTCCACCCTCCCTCCCCTCCCCTCCCTTTACTTAATCACTTTATCTCTAGCCCACATTACATAGATCTAAGAACCTACCAGCATGGCCATACTCCTGTCATGAAAGGATTTCAGTAATTGGTGCTCTTTCTTTCATATTTTAAAGAACTCTTACATTCATCCCATATTATAAAAGCCCTAAAACTTTCTCTAGTTTAATCCAGTGTCCCCCACTCATTAGAATTCACTTAAATAAT
Organism: Scalopus aquaticus; assembly: GCA_004024925.1. Lineage (NCBI taxonomy): Eukaryota > Metazoa > Chordata > Mammalia > Eulipotyphla > Talpidae > Scalopus > Scalopus aquaticus. The sequence goes on along the minus strand of PVIJ01016606.1, from coordinate 16,763 downwards.
GACTTTTTGTCATTCTGTGCAGTAGCCTTTTCCCACAACAAGCCCTATTTCACTGAGTTCCAATCCCTAAAAAGTCATTGAATTAATGAAGTAATCAATAATTTCTACACAGTTGAATCACAGAATAATCTGCTGTTGGTTAAAAAATTAATAAATAAGTAAAAAGCAGCCCTCTACCTTTTTGTTACCACCCAGCACTTTCCAAAATGGCCTTTCAAAAACTCAACAGCACCTGGCTCTTCCACACTGCATATCTGGGCGTCTCAATATAATATCCTACAGGAAGAGAACAAATGCTTTATATATAGCTTTTCTGTCATGCACTGTTAGTACACTCTATTTCTTCTATTGAGAAAATGGTTAAAAATAATTTGAGACTTGCGGAGTTTATTGCTCTATTGTCAATGTTTGATTTTATAGACAGAAACCATTTACAGGCCAAGTTACACAATCTTGTATTGATTCCTTGGCTTTTAGAGGTCCTTCACTTCCTCTACCATAATCTCAAAAGTGGATCAAAATGAATTGAAAATGGGCTCTTGAAAGAGCAGATTACAGACCTAAATGCTACATGTGTCCTAGCCCACCTACTCTAATTTTCATAAAAACCATTTGATACATCTTTTAATAACCTGAATACATGACCTGTCATATCATTCACCTTGAAACTGATGATATGGTATTATTATCATTCTAAGAGTGGCCTCAAGGAGCCACTAAGCTTATTGGGCAATTACTACCATTAGGAACAGTTCAAAATCATTTAAAACAATACTACGACTGCTGCTTCTGGCAAACACTCTTCAGCATTTTGATACAAATACAGCACAAAGCTATAAAAAGATTAACTCATTTCATTATGTAATGGAGCATTCTGCAACTAACTCATCCTAACAGAATCACTAGAATTCAGGCCAAAACAAAATTAAATATTCAACAAGTTCTACTAAACTAAAGACAGACTACTTATAAGGCCAGTTTTCAAAGTCTCCTGGCAGGAACCACTGTCAAAATTGGAGCCTGGCACCAAGGCCAGACTGGCTAGGATGCTGGAGATAGAAATAGGCAGCAGACGATGTCATTGCTTCACCCAGATTCCATCAGTTCCATCCCACCATTTCTGAGTGCTCCTTCAGTAGCTTCTTTGTGCTTTAGCTCCAGACATCCAGCATTTGTGTGTGTTTATACTCATGGGACTGGAGACATTTTGCCCTGGATTGGTAGAGAGCCAGAAGAACCCAGCTCCCAGCCCCAACATAAAGAATCACTGTCAGTCAGCCTGAAGAGGTGCCAGATATGAAAACCAACTCTTCTGCTTCCAGTAGGAAAATGCTGAGGTAAGTTATAGCTAGAGTTCTTTTATGTGTCAGGCAAAGCTACCCATACTAGCCAAGGTTCTTCAGAGAAACAGAACCAACAGAATGGATAGATGATGGATGAATGACTGATTGATTGATTGATTGATTGATAATGAAGAATTGATTCACATGATTACAGAAGGTGCGAAGTCTCACAATCTGCCTTTAGCATGCTGGAGACCCAGGAAAGTCAGTAGCATAATTTAATCCAAGTCTGAAGGCCTGAGAACCAGCGAAGCTGGTGGTGTAAATCCCAGTCCAAAGGCAGAGAAGATGAAATAAGCAGTCCTAGCTCAAGCTATGAGGCAGAACAAAAGAGTAGAATGCCTCCTTCTTTGTCTTTTGTCTGATTCAAGGATTGGGTGATATCCAAGTTGCATGATATTAGGGGAAACAATCAACTGAGCCCACCAATGAAAATGCTAATCTCCTCTGGAAACAGCCTCACAAACACACCCAGAAATAATGTTTAACCTGGGCCTTCTGTGGCCTGTGAAGTTGCCACATCAAACTAACCATCACATCATCTCCAAAGGCCTCTCTGAGATCTTAGCCTTGGTTGGCCTCCTTCCTTTCCCTGTCCTGCTTCTCCTTCTTCTTTTTTTCTGGGGACACTTTGCTAATAAAGGACTTCCATGCAAACTCTCATCTTAGGTTCTTCTTCAGGAAATCCTGACTGAAAAAGAAGTATTTAGAGTTTTCCAATTAAAGTTGATGTGAGAGTCTGAACTCTCAAGTAAGGGTCACATAGTACCAGCTATGGGAAGAAGTGAGGAGAGAGAAAGTGGGAACCCCATTGAGTGTGATGTCTCTGATCAAAACCCAAGAGTACTTAAGTTGATACTGAAGAGGGAAATCAAGCTCACCTTCTGGATGGAAAGAATTCATAGATTCCATTATCTTATTAAAAAATTTAAAAAGACCATGACTTCAAAATAAACAGTGTTAAACACATGAAAAAAAAGGTTGGCTGAACATATATACAGCAGGTCTTCAAAAAACATTATTTTGTTCAACATTGTTTCATTATAACATAGGTGCAAGAAAAACAAACCCTTCTTCTTAACTGAAGAAATTAACTGAGAAACTGCTTCTTTATCATTTTGTTTAAAGTCACAGTTGCCAAGAACCTACAGACCATGTTAGGTAAAAACTTACTATATTCACCTCTCCTCCATCACAGTTTATAGCAAATGTATTTAATTTCCTCCAGACAGGAAAGATGTTTCTTATTTATTAAATTATAACATTTAATAATTAATTATAAATCACAGCAAATATGAATCTATGCATTACCATTTTGACCTGCTATAGAGAAATTTAATAATAATCTATAGTTATGTGTAGACTGGTGAAGAATAAGTCTACTGTGCACTCCTTTTCTAAACCTAGTTCTCTGCCTGTGTCCTCTCTATCAACTGCTGGCATCCCTATCCGTCCAAACGCCAAGCTAAAAGACTGCGAAGTATCCTGTGCATCCCTCTCTCGTCCCCTCCACCAAGGGGTCATCAAGTCTTTCTCCCTTCCCTCACACCGTACTGCACCTGCCATGGCTGGCCCCGGTCTTATTTCTCCTGGATTGCTGCACTGATTCCAAGCTTGTTTTTGTCAATTGTATATTCTAAAAGATCTGCCAGGATCTGACCCCACCCACCTCTCCGGCTCATCTCCCAACATCCTTGTCTTGCATGTGTTGTTTCAGAAACACTGAAGCACTTGCAATTCCACACACACTTGTTTTCACAAACCAGCCATCCCTTTGTGTAGAATCCAACAGTACTGCAACCTGCTAATTTTGGTTCATAGTTTAATGTGAAACTCAAAATTACTGTCTCCAAAATCCCTTTCCGGAACGCCCAAAGTTCTCTCATTCCTCTGTTCCCAGGCATGCTTCCACCATTGCATTTACCACTAGGAGCGCAATGATCTCTTCACTCAAGTTTCATAGTAAGACAACTTCAAGTTTAAATATGGTTCTGTCACTTAACTAGCTATGTGATCTTGAGCAAGCTCCTTAGAGTTTCAGAGTCTCAGTCTCTTCATCTGAAAAAGTGGGATAATAAAAAGGATTATGTGAAACGATATATATAAAGTACTTAGCACAATGCCTGGTAAGTTGTAAACTCAAACTCAGAACCCTCATTATTGTGATCATCTTCCTTCAGGAGACTGACTCCAGTTAACACACAGGGCATCTGTATGTGACACAGTGAAGAAACTAATCAAGTTACACTGAATCCGTGGCTACATGAACATGTGAATGCGAGGACAGAGGAACGAGAGTACCATTGCTCTTTCACTGACAGCAGTGGGAATCCTGGGGCGGTGCCAGAGGGATTAAGGATTATTTGCTTGCCCATCTTTCTAGTGAGCTACCCTCGTACCTCTCTGATGCCCGGGTTGCAGGCATCCCTAAATGCTGGACAGGGAGTGGTGCAGATGGCAGACTTCACACAGCACTCAGCTCCGGACACACACAGCTCTCTGAATGTGAGAAATATCAGGGAAATAATCTCAGGGCTGCTTTTTGTTGTTGTTTTTTTTTTTTTAATCTTTTCTTTCTGGAACAAAGAACAAGAAATACAGATAATACAGTTGGGGGACGGAAAAAAAATCTCTTTCCTCAGAGTTGAAAAGGACAAGTGACTATAAAGCGAGAACACTCAACCCCCAGCTGAGAAATAAAAAGAGAGAAAGGGCCATTAGGCCCAGCATTGTCACCTGTGTCCCTCCCTCTCCGGCTGCTCGTGGACAGGAAGAGCCCCAGAGGAAGGCGGATGGCTCTCCTTCCACACAGAAAGACCCTCACTGCAACCCTGGCTCCTCCCAATGGCAGCTCTGCAATGTGAAAGCAGCTCATCCACCCAAGCTGTACTAGCGTCAGATACTCATTCATTCATTTAAATCCTATATCTATACACACATAGATGTATGTACATATATATGTATATACCTACTGAAATCCCCAAGAATTTCCCTATCAATCTACATTCCTAGCAAACATACAGTCTAAGTAAGATAAAATAAACTCTACATTATGCCAAATTTGTATTCCTTTACATGTAGTCCGCCACATGGCCCATTTTACGCAAGGCATCAGACTCACTCTCTCAGTGTGATGTCTTAGGTTGTCTTGGTGAGGTCTAAGTGTAATATAAAATATTTCACTATAAAATACTGTACTATGAAAATGGACAGATGTTTCCTGGTGGGTAATGAGCATCACTTTCTCCAGTTTTCCTAACAGGCTGAAACTAAAAACAAACACATCGACACAAATATACTAGATTCATGTCAATAAAAAAGAGTAACACACAGTCCAAAAATTTTAGACTAAGAAAGACATTTTTCCCTTCTTATTTAGATAGCATCCAAATTCTTCCTCGAAGGCACTTATTACTATTACTAGAATTTCAAACTCCTGTAGAACATGTATCTACACCTATATATCATATACAGATACAGACATGTGTGAATGTATGTGTACACATTGTGTGTTTTGATGTATATACATGCATATACATAGTTTCTTAGGAAAATTCAGCTCATTTCATTAATTAGCTGTGTGACATGATAGGTAAATTGAGGAAAACTGAAGCATTGTGATGTAGCTTTATACCCTTGCCTTGTGCTTGAAATGGGGCTTCAGAGAACCATAGAGGGCTGGAGTCAGAAGTTCCTTCCAGATCAGAGGGCAAACTTCTCTTTTCACGATGGAGGAAACCAGAGCCCAGAAAAGTAAAGTGGCTTTCCCCAACCACACAGCCAGATAGCAGAGACACTATCCAATGCAGTCACAAATTCTGATAAGAAAACTCCAGGGAAACATGGGCTACGATACACTGGCTAAGGCAAGGAGAGACAGTGAGCCTCTTGTCTGGAAGCAAGTTCTGTAAAAATCCTCAAGACACAAAGTTCCTTGTAGGAACCTGTTCCACTTGAGACCTGACAATGACATAGCAAGGAATGCTAACAGTAACACTATCGGGAGTCAATAGCAGCGCATAAGTGAGAGAGAGAGAGAGAGAGAGAGAGAGAGAGAGAGAGAGAGAGAGAGATTGTGTGTGTGTGTGTGTGCGTGCGTGTGTGTGTGTGTGTGTGTGTGTGTGTTTGGGGGCAGGGTTGTGAATATGCAGGCACACCAGAGCAAACATGGAAATGGGTATGTCTGCTTCATGAGTGTGGGCACATACTGCACAGCTTTCTCCACTTTTATCTTCGTTTCTTACACTCTCTGGCTACCACTTTTCTTCTTTCTTCTCCTCTAATCGTACTCCATACCTAAGCTGCTCCTCTGTGCTCCTTGTCTGCACATCACAATCTAGTGACTTCAATAACTTTAACCACCTAAATCACAGCAACAGTTCAGTGATATAATTCATGACACAATGGCCCAAGGATTAAAGATGAGCTCTCAGTCTAAAAACAAAAGGTGGTCAAGGGCAAGATCATTACATCATATGATGTGATATCGTTCAGTTAGTCAGCAATAATTTTTGAGAATCCACTGTAATAGTGTGCCCTCATCAATGGCAGAAAACAGCAAGTGCAAGAGGCCACAGCAGACACTTGACTCACACTTACTCCTAAGGGTCTCAGAAAGCCCTGGTAGGGTACAGAGGGGAGAAGGAGGGAGAGGAGAAAAGATCAGTTCTCTCTGTAGAGCCACCTTGCACAGCGACAGAATGGAGGCTTTGTATGTGCAAGCCCAGTGGCTACTGAGGAAAGACTGGGAGCAAAACAGCACAACAAATTCCTACCATCATATCGAAGAGCAAAAATGTAAACCCAAAATTAAAATAAAAATTAAAAAAATAAACAGATCCCTTCCATATGATAAAAGTACTGGTTATTTTACAACGTAAATAATAATTGCAAAGTTACAATGTAAATTACAATTGCAAAGTTACGATTTTTTTGATTCTACTACAGGAACTTTAAAAGTGTATTAAACAGGTTTTATATTAAAGAATTTAAAGACTGGGTTCTGTGACTAGCCTACAAGTTTTCAGGGGAAAAAAGATGCATTTCAAAAACAATCACATCTATGAAGACAGATGTTTGCCAAATCTGTACACTGTGGGTATATGATCCAACTTTAATATTTCTGCATGTAATACTCTTTTCACGTTAGCCCAGAAATACCACAAGATCATTAAATTCTACTTAGGACATCCAGAAATGATAAAGAGGTAGATGATCAGATAGATAGATGATAGATAAGTAGGTATATAGGTAGATAGATAGGTTTTTATTTGGAAAAAAAATGGTAAATGTGAACCACAAAGTGAGTTTCAGTCTTCTATCAAAATTACACTTAAATTCAATATTTTTTTACAATAACTTGCTAAATAAAGGTATTGAAATCACTGTTCTTTTAAAGGTCTATATTCCTAATAATTCTAAATAACTGAACTTTAAATAATGAATTTTATTTATCTACATTATATTGAGGGGAAGGAAGAGAAAGAAGTCTGACAACATTCATTGACATCTCTCTGGTACATACTTGACATTATCTGATTTTAAAGAGGTTCTAATTGAAATCAAATTTATGATTTTTTTGCATTATCTCTGAATCCCTGTTGAAATTATGGTATGCATTAGATTGAGAACGAATTTTAGTAACTACAGATTTTGTAAAATAAAAATATATTTTGTTTGCTGAGCTAGTGTCCCTGATTGTTTTTATCAAAAGAAAACACCACCAACATTTCAAGATTTTAGTTTTCTTGTTGTTGTTCTCTGAGATTTTTTTTTTTGAGGTAAAGTTGGTTTACACCAATGTATTTGTTTTAGGGATTGCAGTTTCAAACCTCTGTGAATATATGCTTTCATATCAAGCCCACCACCAAAGTTTCAATAATGCTACATACACCATGCTCTATTGGGCCTTCTCACTGCCCCGCTCCCACCCCACTATGCTTCCCTTCTGTTTGCCCCAGTTTTATAGACAGCTGTCAGCAAGTTTTTGCTGTTTTGGTTATGTCTGATCTTTGTTTTATTTCTGTATAATCCACATATAAGTGAAACCAGAATTATCTGTCTTTCTCTTTTTGACATATTTCACTTAGCATTATCCTCTCCATTTCCATCCATGTTGCTACAAATGGCAAGAGTTCATCTTTTTATAGCTGAGTAGTACTACTGAGGAAAGATACAGTACAGCAAAATGGGCAAGAAAAAAAACAACAACACAAGACACAGCAAATTGAGACAGAGGAATACTCCACCACAAGGAGGGAAAACTCTCCAAAACCCAATCACAAACATATGGAAGATAGTATCTTCCTACCAAAGAGTTCAAATTTGCCATGACAAAGAAATTCAACGGAAGAAAATGCAGCAAATGTAGAAAAACAAAATGGCTTGAGAAATACAGTTAATGATCAGAAATTAGAAATTGAAGATTTAAACAAGAAAATAAGGAAGCCACAGCATGCAAAAAAGATCAATAGAGAAAATTTTAAAATTCTTCAGAAAGCTATGGAAGCAGAGTAGAACAAATGGAGGATCAAATTAGTGACCTTGAAGATCTTATTTGAAGATTTTGATGCAATTATATCAAATTACAGACAATAATGCAACAATAAATTAACTACACCAAAAAACAAAGACCTGATTTTCTTGCAGGTGAGCAGAAGAAAACTGATGGGATTTTTTTTTTCTTTTTCTATTAAATAAAAAAAGGTGAAAAAAAAAAGAAGAAACCAATAAAAGCTTATTAATATAAAGTGACACATTTCAATGCAAAAAATGCAGGCTGTGCAAAGCTTGACGTTCTCACTGTACTAACAACAGACCCTCATTACACAGATGGAGTTCCCTTCCTTATTTGCCTCATAAATGTTAAGAGTAGCACACACAGCTTTTTCGCTGTAGATGAACACTTGGTAAACACTATAATTGAGACCTTTAACTTGTGTATTTCCCTAGGTTTGGTGTAACTGAGTTTGAAGCCTCAATGTGACAAGAGTAAAGATTTTTCATTGAATACATATATCCCCATAATTGTGGCACATTCTCAGTGGTTGTTCTCAGCACATGGGTAGTTGTTAGTTTTTGTTTCTTCTTTTTTTTTTTTTGTTTTAATTTCAAAAAAAAACTAATGAGTTTCCAGAAGCAGTGTGAGTGCTCTGGGGCTGAATGTGATTTAAAACCAGCAGTAAAAGAAAAAGAAGACAGGGAAGGTAGCTGGTTAATTGACCTTTATTGTGCCTTCTGGTTCATTTAGAAATGGAAATTAAATTAACATGATAATTCAGTCCTACTGTGTTAAGGCTGCTATAAACCCATTAAATTTTATGGCCATTGATTTAGCATTTTTTTCTATTAACTGGGTTTAATTTTCAAAATTGTCATGCAGGTTCTGAAAAGTGGTTCATCCACTCTGGTTCTTCCAAATTACTAATGTGGAGCCTTTCTTTAATAGCATTCACTTAATTATTCAAGCGCAGAGGGTCCAACTGCCCTCAAATGCTTGGATTAATTTTGAACTAAGCCCACTGAAAGTCTCTATAAGAAGCAAGGGTGATGCTAAAGGCTTATTGGGGCTTTGGTAGTGGGCATGGTGTGACAACATGTATTTGTAGAGGTGTGACCCTATATCCCAAAAACATATCCAAAGTTGTAAATCAGATCCCTATTGTAGTATCAGATTTCTTAAAAATTGTACCTAAAAATTAAACCTGACAAAAGGAAGTATCTTAGATTTCTTTTGGATATTCAGAATGGCGTATCTGGAGAGTCAGAGATGAGACTATTTTGGTATTTCACTTTTTACAGATTCTTTATAACATGATGATCTTTTAAAATGAAACCATTACTTTGTATTTCAGGTTCTCAAAGATCTTTTTAGATACTGATTTGGAGTTTTGACCAGTGTAATTTTCTATTTGGGGGCTATTAAAAATATCAATTTTCACTTGAAGATAAAAAGCAATTTTCTTTATTCCCTCTTTAGCAAGAAAGGGAACAATGGCAAGGGATGAATCCAAAATGTCCCAAGTCACTAGTGGAAATGAGTGAAACAGACAGACACAGGAGCATAGCAATCACTCAACACTGCTGGCATTAACCAGATGGCATGGGGTCAAATCTCTCTGCAGAAGAAATATGCTTAAGTTTTTTCACTTAGCTATGAGCACATTTTTAATTAAAAACTCAAATATTGAAGATTCATTTTGAAACCTGTCACACCCGGAGTTTCACAAAGATTCTTTAATCTAACCTTGTAGTATTTGTGTAGAGTAAAAATGTGACAATTTCACTCTTTGATCCTTTACTGCTAAAAAAAAAATGAGATGGTAACTGATAGATCCATAGTTCTACCATTAGAACACAAGGTTTGTCACAAAAAGGAATGAGTGACCATTCTTTGTTGACCTAACTGCCAACTTTTTTCCCCCATTATTTTCTAATGTTATGTTCAATTAAAATAGCTCATTTCTTTTAAAATGGTACATCATGCCTGATCTGTTCATATTAGACTCTAAATGACTGTTTTTATGTGTGCAGCATGCTTTTGACAGCTATTTTTCAACAATTGGCAATCATAATTAAAGACCCTCAGAGCATCTGAAGATATTGCTATTGAAATATGGCATATAAATACTTCATTTCCTTCTGGGCAAATAAACCAGGTTCTTTGTTATTCAAACATCGTTACCTTTGATGATTTCCCACTCCAAATTAATGTTTTCATAGTTACATATACTTCCTAGTTTAATGAACAGTCAGATAGGGTACCTAATAGAAAGTGATGATCTATAGGAAGAGGTATATTAAGAAAGGACAAATCATTTCCTTAAAGAAATAGCAAAAAAAAAATTTGTATTAAGGTAAAGTGTGGGAGTGAAGAGGAGATAAGAGTTGGAGGAACTCTTTCTGGAAGATCTTTTGTAGTTCCTAGGATTCATTAGAGCATCTTGTGCACAGATGTTCAATACATAAATATAGTAACTGCTAACATATATTTATATAGCACTGACTATGAGCAGCACAGTTCTAAGGATCCCATATATAGTGAATCATATAACCTTAGATAAGGTAGGTACAGTAATTACCTTCCCTACCTTTCAGGTAAGGAAACTTGTACAGAGATAGATCCTCCAGACCCAGCCTGACTTAAATCCCAATCTCCTGATAAAATTTCATTCCTTGATTATGGAATCTAAAGGTGCCCCCTTGAGAAAAATTTATAAAATATTTAATTATGTTAATACTTTAAAACTTGAGTGGAGAAGGAGGATAAGAGTGTAAAGGGGAGAGCCTCCCAGGTGGCACAGCGTTTGAGCGCTGCGCTGTGGAGCTGTCGAGTTCCATGCCCGGCCTGGCCTGCCCAGCCGGGGAGATTCCCACATGGCACAGCAAACTTCTCCTGCCTCGCCCGCTGCTACCCTCAGCAGTGCGTTTCTGTCCATCTGCCTGTTCTTCTCCCCACTCTGTCTCTGGTGAACCTCTCACCACCCCACACCTCTGGTCTGTACCCCAGCTTGTATACATAAGTAAATAAATCTTTAAAAAAAAAAAAAGGGGTGTAAAGGGGAGAACACAATGCTAGCATCCTTTGCTCCATGTTTTTATGGGTCTGGGTTCATAGGATTTGTTAAATCTTCTGGTTTCCTTCTCAAGCACTGCACCTGCAGTGGAGGGTGCAACCAAGATAGAATCAACTCCTCTGTTCCCTTTTCCCTCTTGTACCTCATACTCACCTCTGTCATAGTACCTATAACCTTTCATTCTTTCCATGATGGCCTACTTTAGATCTCCAAATTTGGAAATGAGAGATGATGGTAAGGACTGTAGCTGACTCAAGACTGTGTCTTCAAGACCTCCAGAAACGTCTGGCTCATTAGTCTTCAATAAATGATTGATGACTGAGTGAGTTAATGAGTACCTGAAGTAAACCAGCCTTTACCAAGAAGCACAGGTAGTATCCTATCAGAAAAAATAGTTTCAGGAAATGTAACAATGTAACAATTTAACAGTATAAATACTGTTTAGCAAGTTTTCACAAAAAAATAATACAGCGAATCAAAATGTGGTGAAATTTTTTTAATATATATTTTTATTGTTATTTATGTCTTTTACATTTTGTATTCCCCTTGGGTAGCCCACCACCAATTCACCCGTGATCCATCTCCATGGTCCCTTGTGTTCTTTTCTATTCCATTTTGTGCCCTTTTCCTTCCCTCCCCCCGCCTCCACCCCCCCC
>PVIJ01016605.1:0-32184 GCA_004024925.1 Scalopus aquaticus | reverse complement strand
TATAAGTCTTTTACGTCTTTTGTTAGGTTGATTCCAAGATATGTGATTTTTTTGGTTTCGATTTCAAAGGGGATGGATTTCTTAATTTCTTCTTCTTCAGATTGGGTGTTTGCATATAGGAAGGCAACTGATTTTTCTGCATTGATTTTGTATCCTGCTACTTTACTGAACTGGTCTATAATTTTGAGTAATTTTTCTATGGAGTTTTTAGGGTTTTTTATATATATTATCATATCGTCTGCAAACAGAGACAGTTTAATTTGTTCTTTTCCTATTTGGATTCCTTGAATGTCTTTCTCTTGTCTTAATGCTCTGGCGAGGACTTCCAATATTATATTGAGAAACAATGGTGAGAGTGGACAGCCTTGCCTTGTTCCTGATCTAGTGGAAACGCCTTCAGCTTCTCACCGTTGAGGATAATGTTGGTTATGGGTTTGTCGTATATGGCTTTTATTATGTTGAGGTATGTTCCTTCTATCCCAAGGATTTCAAGGGCTTTTATCGTAAATGGATGTTGCACTTTGTCAAATGCATTCTCAGCATCTATTGCTATGATCATATGGTCTTTATTTTTATTTTTGTTGATGTGTTGGATTACACTGATAGAATTCGGATGTTGAACCATCCTTGTGTCCCTGGGATAAATCCCAGTTGGTCGTGGTGTATTATCTTTTGGATGCATTGTTGGATCCCGTTGGCTAAGATTTTGTTAAATATTTTTGCATCAGTGTTCATTAGAGAGATTGGTCTGTAGTTTTCTTTTTGCGTGTTATCTTTGTGTGGTTTTGGTATTAGAGTAATGTTTGCGTCATAGAATGTGTTTGGTAGTACTGTTTTCTTCTCGATTATTTGAAAGAGTTTGTGCAATATAGGGAATATTTCTTTTTTGAATGTTTGGTAGAATTCTTTTGTGAAACCATCTGGTCCTGGGCTTTTGTTTTTGTGGAGGTTTTTGATTACTGTTTCAGTTTCACTGGTTGTTACTGGTCTGTTTAGGTGTTCTATATCTTCTTTATCTAGTTTGGGGTGATTGTATAGTTCTAGGAATTTGTTGTTTTCCTCTAGGTTGTGGAACTTGTTTCCGTATAGCTGTTCATAGTAATCTCTGATTATTCTTTTGATTTTTGCTGTGTCCGTTGTGATTTCTCCTCTTTCATTTATGATCCTATTTGCTTGTGTTTTCTCCCGTTTTTTCTTTGTAAGTCTGGCTAGTGGTTTGTCTATTTTGTTTATTTTTTCAAAGAACCAGCTTTTGGTTTCGTTGATCTTTTGGATTATTTTTTTATTTCCATTTCATTTATTTCTGCTTTGATTTTTATTATTTCCTTTCTTAAGCTGACTTTTGGGTTTTTTTTTGTTGTTCATTTTCTAGTTCTTTGAGATGTGAGATTAGATTGTTTCTTTGAGTTGTTTCTTGTTTCTTGATGTGAGCTTGTAATGCTATATATTTTCCTCTTATTACTGCTTTTGCTGTGTCCCATATGTTCTGGAAGTTTGTGTCTTCGTTGTCATTCATTTCAATATATTTTTTAATTTCTTCTTTGATCTCTTTGGATCCATTGATCTTCCAATAATGTGGGCTTCAGTCTCCATGAGATGAAAGGGTTTCTTTTTTTCTTTTTATTGTTTATTTCCAGTTTGACTCCTTTGTGATTGGAGAAGAAGGCTGGTATGATTTTGATCTTAGTGTATCTGTTGAGGTTTGTTTTGTGGCCTAATATGTGATTGATCCTGGAATATGTTCCATGTGCACTTGAGAAAAATGTGCATTCACTTTTTCGGGGGGTGAAGTGATCAATAGATATCTGTTAATCCCATGTGGTCTAGGTCCTTATTTAGAGCTTTGATGTCTTTGGTTACTTTTTGTCTTCTTGATCTGTCCAATAGAGAAAGTGGGGTGTTGAAGTCTCCTGCTATGTATGTATTTTCTTTAATGTCTGTTTTCAGGGATGATAATAATTGTCTGATATATTTTGGTGCTCCTTCATTTGGGGAGTATATGTTGATGAGTGTTATATCTTCCTGTTTTATTGTTCCCTTTATCATGATGTAGTGACCAGCTTTGTCTTTTTTTACCTTCTTAAGTTTGGAATCTATTTTATCTGATATAAGTATAGCTGTTCCTGCTTTCTTTCTTGTTCCATTTGCTTGTAGGATTGTTTTCCATCCTTTAACTATTAATCTCTGTTTATATTTCACAATTAATTGTGTTTCTTGTAGACAGCAGAAGGTTGGGTTTTGTTTTTTGATCCATCCTGCTATGATGTGTCTTTTAATTGGTGTGTTCAATCCATTTACATTTAGAGTTAATATTGATATACTGCCATCCGTATTTTTTGTTTGTTTGTTTACCCTTTTGTGCTTCTCATTCTTACCTTATTCTGTATTTCCCGGTCTTTCTTCTGTTGGTTTTGTCTTCATCACTTCTAGTATTCTTCGGAGTGGGGGTTTGGTAGTGATGAATTTCTGTAGTTTCTGTTTGTCGGAGAAAGTCCATATTTTTTCTTCATAATGGAATGAGAGCTTTGCAGGGTAGAGTATTCTTGGTTGACATTTGTTGGCATGTAGTGTGTTACATATGTCCCTCCAATCTCTTCTTGCCTGTAGTGTTTCTTCAGAGAAATCTGATATCAGCCTGATTAGCTTTTTTATAAGTTATTTGTTTCTTTGCCCTCGTCATTTTCAATATATTTTCCTTGTCTTGAATTCTCGATAGTTTTACTATCATATGTCCTGCTGTTTTTTTTCTTCCGTTGTAATAATATGGAGATCGTCTGGCTTCCTGTATGTCAATTTTTGTTTCCTTTTTCATGTTTGGGAAGTTCTCTTCAATTATCTCCTTGAGAAATTTCTCTGTTCCTTTGTCTCTCTCCTCTCCTTCTGGGATTCCTATGATTATGATGTTTCCTTTTTTCATGGTGTCAGATAGTCCTTGAAGCTTTTCCTCATTCATTTTCCTTCGTTTTTCTCTTTCCTTTTCTGTCTTGATTCTGTTAGTATCTTTATCTTCCAGAATGCTTATTCTTCCATGCATATCTTTTAATTTACTTTTCTGGCTTTCCCTGGATTTCTTTAGCTCCTCTACTAAAGTTTTTAAATCTTCCATTTCCTTCAATTTCTTCTTTATGGATTCGTCCTCATTCTTCAGTTCTTTTAACTCTTCCAGTTCCATCAATTTCTTCTTTATGCATTCATTCTCATTCCTCAGTTCTTTGTTCTTTTCATTTAATTCTATCATTTTTTTTGTTATGGCTATTTTGAAGTCTTTATCTGTTAGGTGGATGTAATCTTCTATGTCCATATTAATGAGTTCTGGAGAGGGATTTTCTTTCTGTGGTGTATTGTTTTGAGGGTCATTTGTGACTTTTTTCCTTCCTGTTGTTGGTTTTCTACTTTGCTCTGTTCGTAGCTTTCCACTGGTGCCGGCGGGCATGACTCTTGTTTTACTTGCTCAGGAGTGTTTGTGGTTCCCTAGTGTCTGAGTTGCCTTGGCTGTGGCTGGGTATCTTCTGGATTTTCTTATTTTTCTTTTTTGAATTTCTGTGTTTCTCGTGGCATGTCTCCAGTGTGTTTCTGGTTCTTGTATTCGGTGGCTCTCAGGGAAGCCAGTTCGCCCACCTCTCCTCGCTGCTCTTCCTCTGTGTTGGGTCCAATGTCTTTTCTCCTCTCTTTGCTCCGACTCTTCGGTTTATTTTTAAGTCTAAAGCACCCCCGGGGTTGATTGTATTGTGTAGGGTATCCGGTTCTCTAACGAGTCAGCTCTCAAAGTTAGGGATATTTTTCTCCATAAATCGATTTTTTGTGGGAGAGCCTGATCCTAGCGTCTGTTCGCTGCCATGTTTTGGGGGCATGTCCTGTCTATATTTAGTGGAAAGATTGGTCTGTAGATTATTTCTTAGTGCTTTATTTGACAGATCTTCTTATCAGAGTTATGCTGGTCTAGTAAAACAAATTGAAATACTTTTTATCATTTTCAAGTCATTGTATGTTTTAAATAGTTGAAATAAATTAACAGAATTTAAGAAATTAAAAACAAATTTCTCCAGATTTGATGGTATCTATTTTATTATTTCAAAAATGTGTATATTTCTTTTTTTAATTTATTTATATCTTTCACATTATTGTGTATTCCCCGAAGGTTACCCACCACCAATTTACCCATAAACCATCACCATAGTCCCTTGTGCTCTTTTCTCCCATGTTTTGAACTCTTATCCTCCCCCTCCCTTGCTGAATGTCTCTCATTTATGATTGTCTGCTAGGTTTTTTAATTGTTTTTTGTTGTTGTTATTTTCTCCTCCTGATTTCTTATGCGGCTCCCCTATATTCCTCCTATAAGTGAGGAATTTTCCTATTCTATATTTTTCTCTTTCTTTCTAGCTTATTTAGCTGAACATGATCCCTTCTAGCTCCATCCATGTTGCTGTGAATTGCATGAGTTTATCTTTTTTTGATTGCTGAATAGTATTCCATTGTGTGTAGTTACCACATCTTCTTGATCCATTCATGTATTTTGGGGCATCTGGGTTGTTTCCATAAGTTAGTTATTGTAAACAGTGCTGCAATAAACATAGGGGTGCATGTGTCCTTTTGGATTAATATTTTTGTGTCCTTTGGGTAGATTCCCAGAAGTGGTATTGCTGGGTCATAGGGAAGATCCAAAATGTGTATATTTCAGTTTCATTTTTCTTCATCCAGCTTGTTTGAATTTACAGATCTGTTGATCTCATCAAAGAATAAAACTAACTTTATATATTAATTATGATGTATTCTTTCTACTTTGTTTTACTTTGAGGATTTCTTTTTTTGACTTCTTGTATTGAATGTTCATTTCACTGATTCTCTAAGATAATGCTAATAGTGTGACCACTGCTGTGTATCAACTACCACCTAATTTACTGATGTTTTATTACAACCACCATCTCTCTGTCTCTTTCCCTTTTCCAAGTCCTGATAAAATGACCTTACCAGTATAACAGGGGAAAATTCTATACAGTAGCTAAAATTAAAAGATGACATGTAACACCTGAAAAACATGTAAGAAGTTCATCCCTCCCCTATTTTTCATACATGTTTTTGAGGTGTTACATGTCACCCTTTTTGTTTTAGAGAAATTCAGCAATTGGGTTTATGACAGTAGGGGGATTTTTGAGGGGTTGAGGGAACATGGGTGTGAAAAGTTCACTAGGAGAGTAAGGAAAAAGATTCTCCCCTGTTCCACCACACCTACACTAATATAAGCCATATAATTAATTACTTAAACCGTGACATAAATGCTTTTTGAATTAGTCTATTTTAGCTATTGCATTACTCTAAGCTTATGTCATTAATAATCTAAATGACCACAAAAGTGATTTCCAGGAAAATAAATTTTTTTTAAATGGTATTATTCGTAAGTTTTAAAGATCAGAGTACTTTAGTGATCTGGGAACAAGAAAAATCATACTTAAAAATAATCATTAAACTAAACTAAAATTTCAGCAGAGGTAGTAGATACTTCATAACAAAACAAAACAAAGGGGCAACAAAATAAATGAGAGAACTCCAAGTCTGCATTATTATTATTCTGCCTAACATCCCCATTTCCCTTTTTGTAGGGTTCTTCTAGAAAATACTTCTTGAAACTAGATTTTCATCATCTCTCTGTCATCAACTCAGACATTTGCTTTGCTCTGGTTGGGTAGTAAAATGTGTCCTGTGTCATGTCTGCACTAGAACATTTGGAAAATTCTCTTTCCCTCTCCTTGAAAATGGAGATGCCATAGATGGGGGCTGCTCCTTCAGCCCTGCTTTTCTTACAGAATTCAGATGGGCCAGAGTCTCAATCTAGCTATGAGGGCCATGTAGCCTAAGCGAAAGCAATTCCTTCTTGTTATAATCTTGTTATAAGCACTGAAATGTTGGGATTGTTATAAAAAATCCTAAATGCATTGATATAGCAAACCTGATAATTATCGAGAGAGAGGGAGGGAGGGAGGGAGGGAGAGCTTTGGAATGCAGGATGTCGGAGAGATATAGGAAATCAAAAACATAGGAAAGGAAAGGAAAATATTTTTTTATTGCATTGAAAATACATTAGGTCACAGATTAATTAGGGAAGAATTACATTCTTTACAATATTAAATGTTTCCATTAAGGAATATGTTGCTATTTATTTCGGCTCTTGCTTTTGCTTCAGTGCAGGTTTGCAGATTTCTTCCTATCATTCTTGAACATTTTTTCTTTTACTGAAACTGGATGGAATACTTGTTTTACATGTTTGTTTTTTCAGAATATTACCAAAATCATTTTACAATTTATAAATTCAGATTTAGCCTCATAGTGGAATGTTTCCTAAGTTTAACATTTGAAAATTCTTGAACTTTGGTGTGATGTTATATTTTGGTGTGAGGTTATAATTTAATGAAGCCTAGAAATCTACAGTTTAAATAAAATTTTAGAAAATTTTGATTTAAAGTAAATATCTGCATTTATAAAGACTTTGCTTTTCAGTGGTTTCCAAGTTTTAGCTGTATTTTTTTCTTTTGCTTTCAAGTGAGAAAAAAACTCAATAGCATTAAAATAAGAATTTCCCTCTATTGCTCATCCTTCAAAAAGGCTGAAAAATGAAGCTGTATAAGGGTTGGAACTCTAATTTTTTAATTATTGCTGGTCTTTCCAGTTTAGAGCAGTATGTTCTGCAATGTGTGGGTTCTTGCTGACAGAACATACATGTCTTAGTAAAGGAACATTGATATTTCCAAAATAATCTGGGAAAGTTGTGGCTTGAGATAATTCATCTCCTTTATCCCTGCACTTGCATATTCACAACACATAGCTCCCTTCTATTCTAAATTTGAAAAACACATGGCATGGCAATTTCAGAGCCTTGATCTTCTCTATAAAAATAAACATGAGTTTTTCACTCCCTGCTTCTAAGAAAGAAAAGGGAAAACTTGTCTAATCAATCATGATTAAAAAAAAAGCTCTTTTACTTCTTGTATGAGTATTATAATAAATGTTTAAAAATGGTTATTTAAAAATAAAAGCCAAGTCGTCGTATAATTTGTGAGGAAATTATCTTTGAAACTCTTATTTCTATTATTTGAAAATTAATTGCACATCATTTTTCAGCTGAGATGCAAAAAATAGAACACTTGATTTCAACAAAATAAAAACATAATGTTCCCAAATTACTAGGATATTTCAGGGAAAGATATTAAAAACTTAATCTCATCTAACCATTCAAAGTTAATATCCATCATGGGCTTGTACTTCTGTGCTCCCCTTCATAATTTTCGTTATAACTTCTCAATTTGATCAGTGACCCAGTTTCTTAAATGAACTTCTGGGTTCTGTTCCTCAAAAATGAAAATTGTTTCTATGTATTTTAACTACCTAACAAAGATATGTGTGTATCATATAGTAAAGATTTTGTTTACTGAAAAAACAAAGTGTTAAAATAATCTTTACCCCTAATAATTCACAAAAAAATTCATATTATATTGCCTATGGGTTAAAAAATTATTGCTGTAACATTGCTGCATAACATTACATAGATTTCAGATGTATAGCATTATAATTCAACATGTAAATATTTTGTAAATACGTGTGTGTGTATGTATGTGTGTATAGGTAGGTAGATAGATAGATAGATAGATACACTATATTATAATCACCATAAAAATTCTTGTGTACTTTCTACCCACTACCATACATTGACCCACTTTACCTGACTTACCATACTCACTTGCTTCCCCTCTGGTAATTGCCATTTTGTTATTATAATGTAAGAGTTTGTTTTTGCTGTGTCATTTTTTCGTTTATCTTCCACATGTTTTGCTTGTTTTGTTTGAAATTATATGGTTTTTGTCCTTCTCCATCTGACAGTTTATTTAGCATAGTACCTTTAAGGCCCATCATTTTGTCACAAATGGCAAGATTTAATCTCCTTTTTCTATCTGAGTAGTATTTCATTATATGTAATATACAAGTCATTCATATATACTTACATACCACATTTTCTTTATTGATTTATCTCCCAATGGACACTTGGATTGTTTCCATATCTTGGCTGTAGTAAATAATGCTGCTATAAAAATAGAGATGCATATGTAATTTTGAATTGCTGCTTTTTTATTCCTCAGATACTCAGAAATGGAGTAGCTAGAAATACAGAATTTCTATTCTTAATATTTTTTGAAATCTCCATACTGTTTTCCATAGTGGCTACACCAGTTCATATTTTCTGTTGCTTTTTTGATATACTTGGGGTCATACTGAATGTTTAATTTCACATTCTCCTGTTTGCTTGATAGCATAACTGAAGAAAATCATATCAATAAAAAATTTTATAATTTAGGGAAGAATAAATATACTGATTAAAATTAAGTGGATGATTTTGATGCTATATTTCTTATCAAAATGGTTATTAAAAATCAAATATCAGGGTCATACACAGTTATGGAATAGAGATGAAATAGTGGCATTTGTGACAAAATGGACGGACCTTGAGGTCATTATGTTAAGTGAAATAAGTCAAAAAGTGTAAGTCAGATATTGGATAGTATCACTCACCTGTGGAATATAAATAAAAAACGCACACAGGTAGAGTATAGTAGGAATGAATCTTGAACTTAGTGAAATAAAATAATGGTTACCAGAAGGAACAGAGTGGAGGAAACAGTCCAAGTGTACTTTTAAGAAGGGGGAATTTTGATACAGAAATGGCCATACTATTTCTGCCAACATTTTGATCTTATACTTCTAGTCTCCAGAACTGTGAGGCGATACATTTACTTTGTTTAAGTCACCCATTTTGTGGTTTATTTAGGCAGCTGTAGGGCATAGGATATGAATATAGTTTGCATGTGCATCACAGTTTTCTTTTTTTTTTTTCACTAAACTACATTTTGTGCAGCTACACTTTCAGGTCCTCCTGATTGTTGGTCCTAAGAACTAATACAAAGATTTACCTCTGGAATTAGTTTTGGTCAAGTTTTGTTTTGCTTATATTTAAATTTTGAATGCACAAATTCCTAAGTAGCTATTTCTTTTCTTAATTTTCCAAGTCCCCTTACTAACACATCTAACCAAGTTTCTCTTTCTCAGTCTCCCGTCTCTATATCTGTCCTCCTCTCTCCCACTTCCTCTGTCTTTCACTAAGAGAGCTATAACCGTAAAGTCCAGATTTCATGGAACATGATATAGATAGGATTGCTTTTAACAAAACTGGATTGGTGTGGGCTATCAGTGAAGCTTTTCATAAACCCAGTTAGAGAAGATCACATCGGGTAATTGGGAGATCACTAAAGGTTGGGTACAGAGTTAGACAGCTATTCATTCTGCATCTTCATTTCCCATCCCTCTGTAAGTCCTCATATTCAATTCAGCTCCCATCAAACCACCTGTGCCAATATCCCCTCTGCCTTCCTCCTCCATCCTTTCCTCCCTCCTCTTGTTGCCTCTGGTAACCATTAAATTCTTTCACTAAGTCCAAGATTTATTCTTGCTATATTTTGCCAGTGGATGTTTTTTTTATTTATAGTCCACAGATGAGTGAAGCCATATGATAACTTTCATTCAGTGTAATCTCCTTGAGGTCCGTATATTATTCCATAATTTTTTATATTAGTCTTCATTTTTATTTTTTAATTAATTTTTCATTGAAGTAATATTGGGATACCCCCATTAGGTATTACCACCATAGTGTGCCCACTCCCCACTCCCCCATATTCCACTACCACAGACCATTGTGCTTCCTTCCCTCTTTGTTCTTACCCCTCCTTCTCCCCTCCCTACTTGGTGCTTTAATTCTATTGTCGGCTATCAAGTATTTGTTTTTGAGCTTGTTTTTATCTGACTGTTAATTTAGTTACTTTATATTCCACATATTAGTGACACCATATGGTATTTATCTTTCTCCTTCTGACTTATTTCAGTGCATAATTTCACTATCCACGTATCTGTGGGAGGGCATTTAGGTTGGTTCCATGACTTGGCAATTGTGGATAGTGCTGCTATATACAAGGTGTACATAAGTATTAATTTATTAGAGTTTTCATATTGTTAGGCTAAATACATAAAACCACAATTAGAGTTTATTTCTGAAAGAAAAGCTGGAGAGGTGATACCGGGTGCATGGCAGCAGGCCAGTGGGTGAAGTGGAGACACTTATGAGTTTGGTTTCTCTGATGTGGAGGATTTTTATAAATATGGAATGTGTAAGTTATTTTCACCAATTTTAGTTGCATCTACTGCTGAGAAATGACTTTTTTGGAGAGTGTAAAGAATAATTTGATTGGGCAGAGAAAGATTCCTGTCTTGTTTGCTCTGCCATTGTTCAGTCTGATAACTGCTATAGCTGTTTTAAAGGTTTACATTTGCCAGGTACCCATATATATTTTTTCCCAAAATAATTCACATAATCCTCTTAAAGGTGGGTGTTATTATAAGTCATTTTCAGGTGAGACAACTGAGTGAGGAAAGGTTTGAGTAATCAGCAAATGAGAGGTATATTGGGTTTTACTATATAGCAAATAAGATATAATAGTTTAAACTTGGTTTTTAAATGCAGAGAACCTGTTTTCTGCTGTTGAGAACAAACTAAAAAAGAAGGATGCAGAGTGACAATATCCCTGTGAGACTGAAAATCTCTTCCCTAAACTTTGTTTCTTCGGTATCTGGAACATTGCTGTGTTCCCTGCACCTGGAACTGGTGTGTGTGTGTGTGTGTGTGTGTGTGTGTGTGTGTGTGTGTGTGTGTGTGTGTGTGTGTTATATTATTTGTTTAAATCTATTAATGATTAACATTATTATAAATATTTTATTTTGCTATTATAAATATATGTTTTCTTTTTATATTAAGTTTATTTTCTAAGGACTGACTCTCTTTCTATCCTTACTTATTCAACTTATATTGATCAAGTGCCTATTAAGTGCAGTTCTTGTGCTGGGTTCTGAGGACACAATAGATAACAACACACCACATTCTCTACCCTCACAACCTTTACAGTTTAGCTTTATTTTGACTGTACCTGCTATAGTGTTAGGACAACATTCAGCACTTCCAAAGCTCCAGAAATCAGAACAGAGGCTGTGCTGGGTCCTACGCTTATCTCAGCTGGTCTTTCTTGTATCCTCTTCTCTTCTCCTTCAGTAGGATGAAAAGATTCAAGTAGCCCCCAATTAGCTCAGCCAAAGGGATCCCCTAAAAGTTCTGTGCTGTGAGTAGCAGAGGTTGGGTGTCTGCTGGGCTCTAAAGGTCGCTGGCTTATGTAGGCAGCTGGTAGGGCCCCCTGTCTCTTTTTTGATCAGACTTTGTCCTAAACTATAGCCATTTGCTTGTGTGAATGCAGATGTGAGGCTTTTTTATTTATTCTCTCCATCCTCCACTGAAATACAATTAAAAGGTCAAACAAGGATCCTCAACAAATTGTGCTGGGTTGAGGGGAGAGGAAGCAGAGGGAGTGCTTTGTCTGTGGATAAGCTTGTTTACAACAGAGCTCAAAAACATTTTGTTTCAAGCAGAGTTTTATGCATTTGTCAATAAAGCCAGGCTTGGAAAGGGCAAAAATCAGCCGGTTTGTCACAGAGTCCCCACATGCTTAAGACTCCAGCCCCAGCAGCGGGGCTTGCAAATGTCGGAGCTCATCCTAACAACACTCCTGCTCTGACCACTCAGTAGGAGGAACTTAAGCTGCTTTGTTCCAGGAGACCCTGGCATAAGGACTTGAATGCAAGTATTTATACCAGATATACCAGTAAAGGAGTGAGGAAATAAGATAAGGAAGGGAAGGCAGTCAATATAGGGCATGTTAATGAGGAGGATACTACTGTGGGCATTTGCATCTCAGTCTGGCTGGGGACCACAGGGAGGTGGTGTAGAATATGCCTCATCATTATCCTTTGCAAAAGCAGTGAAGCTGCAGTATATATGCACCAACTTCCTTTGTCATTGGCAGAGGGCTGTTCTCAGGGGTTCAGATTCCATAGCTGAGTATACTCTTTTCCTGCAGAAAGAAATGTGCAACAGAAAATCACACTGCTTATTGAAATTGTTATGTGCAGAGTAGATATAAGATACCAACCTTGTTACAAACTCTACTCCTGATGGGAGGGTGAGAGCAAAATCTGATCTCATTATTCTCTGGGCCTTATCATCCTATCAGTGTTGCAAGGACCACTGAAAGGGCTACTTGTGGAAAAGGAAAGGCAAGGTAAAGGGGCCTGAGAATCTGGCTTCAGGAATGGAAATCTGAATTGGATCTCACAGAAAACAGGGAAAGAAAAAAATCTTATCAGAAGTTGAAACTAACAGCCTATGGGCCTCATCTTCCTTAAGTTGCCTTGAGTATGTATTTTTTCAAATCATACAAATCTAGAGTTACATAAGACTCCAGGTGTCTAATGTCCATTTAAAAACAAAACAAAACATTGGAAGACCTGACACTTCTAGGACTGCTTATTTTATGTGGTCCCAACATTTGGGAGGCAAATAGTTGACCTCCCTCCATGAATGGGACATGAACATCCTTTGGTCTCAATCTCAGTCACCACCTAAAGCTGTCCTGTGGCCATTGGGACTGCATTTACCAGAGCATTTGTGCTTTTGCTTTTCTCCTATCCTACTTCACTCATTTATATTCTCTACTTGGCTGCTGCAAGCATTTGAATGGGTGACCCCTGGTTTTTATAATCTGCTCCCTTTAAAGCCAAACTCTACTCTTAGGCCACAAGTAGACAAATGGTTTCTAGGGATTTTTCTGGCTTTCTTTGACCCCATCCCCGCAGTCGAAAAGTATTCCAATTCTTGACTCTTATTAAGGGTATTGAAGCACCTAACATTGTCTTGACCCAAACCCCCTAGACTTACATCCCAATCACTTTCATGCTATAATATGTTTTCCAAAAAAATTGACCAATTGTATTATCCAGACTGTTTCATAGGGGTTATGATTTCCTTTCTAAACCGAACTCCTCATTTTCTCACCCAAACTGATTGTCCCTCCTGATAAGTGGTAAATTAAGAAACAGTAGATTCACACTCACCCCTCTCTTTATAACCCAGAGCTGAAATTCTTTCAGCACTATCTCCAGTTTTCACTTAGACCAAGTGTTATATTCCATGTCATCTCCAAAGTTATCATTACAGCACAGGTCTCTACTGCTTCTAGATGATGTGAAGCAGTCCCCTAATGGGGTTCTCTGCTGCTACCATTGCTCTTCAGCAATCTGTGCTCATCACAGCAGACAGTGTGATTCTTCTGAAGCCTCAGATCATGCCATCCTTTGCTCATTTCCTCTCTGATCTCATTTTGTTCTGTCCTTCACATCCCTATCCCCAGTCAACTTTTCCAGCTATAATCACTCCCTTGTTTTTTCCTGAAAACCATAGACATGCTCGTTTCTTAGGGTTTGTCCATTGGTGTTTCCTCCGCCTGACATGCAGTTTCTCTGTCTATCTGCACAATTTACAATCTCATCTCTTTTAGGGCACCGATTAAACATTATCTTCTGAATGAAATCTTCTCTGACTATCTTACTAACATTATAACTCACTATCAAATCCCCAGAAATCTCAGTTTTTATTGCTCTTCAACTACTACCACCATTTGATAGTATTTTGCTTACTCACTCATCATCTGTCCCCCACAGAAATATTGTCTGTTTTATTCATTGATTTATCTATATTCCCTAGAATGGGACATGACCCTACTAATTGCTCAATCATGTTTGTTGGATAAATCAATCAATGACTTTCCTTGACCAATTCTCTTCCCTGGACAGGAAATTTCCTCTCAATATCGTAAATCAGTCTAATCCATTTTCATCCCTGCCTTTTTACATCTTCCCTGAAGCCTCTCTGATTATTCTTGTCTGGTCTGATTAATACATTTCCTGAAGCTAAAATGATAGATGCCAAAAAAAAAAAATAGAAATGGTCATACTATCCATACAATTAAGAAGGGGATTGTGTGACCGTCATGACAATTTCAATAAATATTTGAAGACAGAGGGAGTGACCAAAAAAAAAAAAAAAAGTCAGTGTAATAGTGCCATCTGTGCTAAAAAGCTGTTTTCTCTGAACTTCCAGAGAACTTCTGTTCTTCATTTGTTGTGCAGGCAAAGATGTAGAAACAGAGATGCAGTAACCATCAATTTAAGTGTGTTGGCTAATTGTCGCTGTATAGTAAACCACCCAAGCACCTAGTGTTTTAAAAAAGGAAGTATTTTTATTGACCCAGATGTAGGAATGAACAGTTCTGTTGATCTGGGCTGGGATCCCTAGTGTCTGCTGGGTTTGCTTAGGTGTCTTCATCAGCTGTGAACTGGCTTATGGTTGGCTGATCTACAATGACCTTACTCATGGAAAATGCTTGGTGGAGTATGGGAGTGAATGGGTACTTGCTTATTGTTTTCTGACATGCTTAACTGTGATTGTCCACTTAGGGTTGCCAGTGCTCCCAGACTGTTCCTAGAAACACAAAGATTCTTGCAACTGGTAGAAGCTTACATTTGGGCAATATGTCCTCATACACACTGCCTGAAACTTTGCATTTTAACATTTAAATTGTAATAGAAAAGTCGGGGACAGAAGATTAATGGCAATATCAACATCTTTGCATCCCTGCAGATATATTAGCTGAAACCTTCAAATATGGAGCAAAAGAACTTTAAAGGACAGCATCCTATTTTGTTTAGAAAGAGCTTGAAATGCATTTAGCCACATGCAGCAAAAGCATCACCCTTCAAGCTCAAGGAGAGGAAATGTGAATATCAAATTCCTTCTGCTCCTCTAAGTAAACCTCAGAAAGGTATTCAGATTCAATAAGCTCTAGGATGGGGGTAAAGAAATGGTATGTCTTGTACCTTGTGCACTGAGGCAAAAAGAAAGGACTGGAATGAACACAGGAGAAGAGGATTGCTTGATGGACTTAGGGCATTTGGGAATGAAGAATTTTAGTGCAGATCAGTTTGGGTAAAGGAAGAAGCAGGGTTGAAACTCAGTATGTTGATTTGACTTTGGAGCTGTTTGGTCTTGCCATGTGAAGATGTTGCTGAAACTTTGCTTATTCTGTAGGATACAGTCTAGCGGCCCAGATTATCAAATGGTGAAACATCCTGCGTGGTAGGCAGGCTAGCATCCTGGTAGTACATGGTTGGGATTTTCTCTCTCTTTTCCACACTTTAATATTTTGCTAAATTGCTTGATGTTAGCCGTGTAGTAATTTAATTTTCCTCAAAATAAGCATGTTTCACTTTGTTTTCTTTACTCACTATTTTTGAGACAGCCTGGTTAAAATCTTCCCACTCACAAAATTGCTAGTCAAAATATTTTAGGAAGGAAGCTCAAACATTCATTGTTTGCCTTATTAAAAATTAACTCAGGCAGATGGAGAATACAATGTGCGCTCTCATCTTAGTCCCACTTGTTGTCTGTCCTTCATCTGCTTACTAGGTCTCATCCGACCTCACCCTACAAGGGCTATGGGGCTGGACACAGGAGTGCTTTTACCTGTGTTTTGAAGGAATGAGACTCAGGTAACATGTCTTGGTCTTGCTCACTTGGAGTAGAGAAATGGAATCGGATCTATAGCTGAGGATATTTGGCAACAGGAACAGTGTTTCTCCCCAGGTTATCATGGAAGGGCAAGAAAAATACCTGAGTTTCCATGTGCAGAAAACACTGCTGATCTAAATCCTAACCAGCTATTTGCAAAAATGGAGGAAAGACAACAGAAACTGTATCTCACGGTTCTCATCTGCTTTTGAACCTCCTGCCTGTGGAATCCCCTAGGCACTTTAACTCAGTCTTGCATTCATTTCCAAGAGGGCTCATTGAAGCTGTGCTGTGTACACGCTTTCTTCTAGTTTGTTCAACAGGAAAAGCGTCATGTCCCTAGCCCTCAGGGAGGGCACAGTCCTGATGGAATGTGGATCACAGAATTACTGCAGCCATTTGAGTTCTGTGATGAAGCAAGTGCAGGGTGTTCTAGGAGATGATAGAAGGGACACTTAGCATAGTCTAAGTGACTAAGATACCTGTGTTTGGGAGGGTAGCTCCCATTACTTTTTTTGCAATTTGTTACTCCAGAAATAAATAGCAATAGGAAGGGTGAAAGGCAATTGGAGGAGAGACCATCACCCTCCATCCAAGCTGGGTGAGCTGCTGAGGAGGCAGGGGTCACCTTGGACACACAGTCTCCAAAGTGGGTTGCAGCCTACTGAACATTTTGTAGAGACCTCGAGCCTAAGAAAAGAAAAATCACCCCCATATTTTCCACTCTTATCCATACATTCTGTTTCCCTTCCCCAGAAATATTGCCTTCCGTTCTATCCCTCATTATCTGGGGGTAACCAGCATTCTACAACTTCTTAGATTTGGGGTAATTTAATCCTCCCAACAGTGCTTTGAAAAATTTGTCATTTATTTCTACTTTATAAATAAAGAAACTGAGATAGCAGTTTGTTAACTTACCTAAGGTCACAGTGCCTACAAATGACTTTAAGCTGGAGGGGATGGGGTGAAGAATAGGATGAAACCCTAAGGTCAACCGAGATCCAAAGGAAAGACAATTGCCTAGCATGTAGTATTTTAAGAAGCTTAGGAACCACTGGAATAGCATGGATTGGTGTAGGTGAACTAGAGCTCAAGTAAATGTAGGGAAAATATCAGAAACCCTGGAGTATAAGGGTAATAGGAAGGAAGGCTTAGAATTATGACATCAGGGGCCTCCCTGGTGGTGCAGCGGTTAAGCACTGCGCTGTGGAGCTGTCTGCATCGCCCCAAGCAAGTTGGACGCCCGGCCGGGGAGAATCCCACATGGTGCGGCAGACCTCTTCTGCCTCACCTGCTGCTCCCCTCAGCAGTATATTTCTGATCTGCCTGTTCTGCTCCCCCACCTTGTCTCTGGTGAACCCTCTCGCTGCCCCATGCCTCTGGTCTGTACCCCGGCTTGTATGCATAAATAAATAAATCTTAAAAAAAAAAGAATTATGACATCACTAAATTTGCTTCTCTTAGGGGCAAATGGATCTAGAACTATCTTTCACGTGGATTGGGGGAATGGGGAGGACAGTGAAAGACATTGTAGGTGTTCAGACTCAGCCAATATCTGGGCACAAAGCCGGTGAACACACCTAGTGTTTGAAGGCTGTGCTTCTATCTACTCAGGTCTGTGAACCACCCATTCTGGACTCACCTACTACTGAATAGAAAACCAGACCCTCCTAGAACTTTGTTGAAACCGATTATATCTGAAACTCTACTTGAACTTCTCACCTTGACATTGGAGCAGGCTGGGGGAGACTATAAGTGCCAGTGTCTGACTCTTTGTGAGACTGGACCCTGCATTTTTTTGAGGCTATGTCCCTGGGTGGCCACTGCCTTAGTGGCTGGGTATATTTTCTGCAAAATGAATCTCATGGTCAGTCCCATGGTCAATGGGAATCCCATTTCCTGTAGGATTATGAGGGGGGAGAGGATCATCCCCTCTTCAATGCCAGAGTTACTGCCTTTGAGGCCTCCTTTGGTTCTTCACTGTGTTCCAGAGACATAGAGATTTCCTGGTGCAACTGGATATTTTAAACTCTGACATCTTCCCCAGTAATACTGCCCTAAATCTTTAATCTGGATGCTTAGCAATGTACCCCTACCTAGCAGGGGATCATTGTAAAAAGGCACCCATTAGAGCTATGGGTCTGCATTTCAGCATGGTGCCAGGATTACAAATATCCAGGCAAGACAGTGAGAGATGGACTGGCCATTCTCCCACTCGAGTAAGTAAATATTCCTGCCTAAACACTCAGGCTCTTTCCCCACCTGCTCTGTTCACTCTTTGTGGACATTAGAGAATCTCTCATAAAGCTCCCAATGGACTTCTGGGGCTTCCTATTACAAAAAGAATGTAGTTCCAGCAAAGAGTGCACTTCAAGACTATTGGAATCTTCCTCTATTATCAGTTAATATTGCTTTCAAATTCAAAGCTATTTTTTCTAGTCTCAGCTTCTCACCAATTTCCTTATTTTTCCTTTTCTGCAGTGACCCCCAAATACTTGCCTATCCCTGAATGTGTCCTTCAGGCTTCCAGCCCCTTGTCATTGTTCATGTTGTTCTCATTTGCTTGAAAGTTCCTACATATTGTCTTTTCTTGAAACTGCCCTTACTTCAGAGACCAACATTTTTTTTTATGCCTCCCAGGAGAATATAAACTTACTGTCTTCTATGCTTATAAATCTCTGCAATGAGCCTTTATTATATCACTTGCCTAGTTTGCTTTTTGCTCTAGTGAGACTTTCCCACTAGATAAGGAACTTCTGGAGGGCAGGGGCAATGTTTATTTTGTGTCCTGCAATGCAAATCAGTGTCCTCCTGAACATAATAATTCAGTTCACACCTTGGGTTTGAAACAATTTCTTATTGCAGTGCCCTTCCTTCTTAAACAACTCTCTGGACTGAAGCTCAAGGGGTGGGGAGAAAAGTAATGGACTATAGATTCAGACAGACTTTGTGCAATCCTGGTGCATTCACTTACTGGTTTCATGTTATTTATCTCTCAGAACCTTCAATTTCCTCTTGTGTAAATCAGGATTATAAATACGTGATGAGAGATAATGCTAGAATCTAGATGTCTGAATACTTCTTCCTGTCTTGATAATTCTCACCACGTGAGGATTCATGTACACGAGAATACCTGAGATATGGTCTTGATTAGGAGCAGGGGTTCCAGTTGCCGCTCCAAATGCCCACATGACTCCTAGCTTAGGACCTGTGTGGCTATCCTGTGGACAAAGTAGGGTAGCGGTGCTCTCAGTCCAGTATCTTTACTTGCAGACATGCTTCAGAGCATGCTGCATAGGCATCCTTTCTCTAAAGCACCTTCCTAGCTCCCTCTTGGTTATACAAAAAATGAGAGCACAAGGTCATCCTGGACGCCATCTTGCTTACTGGATGCAGAAGACAAGAACCTTCCCTTACAAAAAAGGAGAGTTTTCTGAAGTCTAGTTTTCTTTGGGATCTTTTCACGTTTCCCACAAAAATTCCTACCTTGCTGGACCAGTCTGACTGAGTGTGTTCTATGTGCTCTACCATTTTCAAAGCCCCATCTTAGTAATAAGGCAGGTAGACAGGTATGTGTTTGAGGAAAGTCTTTTCTTTATAAACCAATTATTTGGGCAATAACACTATGATCTGGGCTAGGCAGATGTACAGTGATAAAAAGAAAAAAGGATACTGATGATGGTGTTAGGATTTGTGTCTTACCAATGTGACACATTGGGAAACATTCTTAACACCTTAGAGTTTCAGTTGGAAAATGGAGATAATCATATCTACTACTCGGGACTGCTGTAAGAATTAAATAAGATAAGATATGTGGAGATCCTATCATAGTAATTGGCACCCAAGAGGTGTTTGATCTATATTGGCACCTTTCCCTGTTTGACTACAAGTTTTCAGCTGCTTGTGAGGTTAATCTGGGAACTCAGGACCAGAGGTCCATGATGATTTTATTATTTTATCACTTTTTTTCATCAAGGGGAAGAGTACTGTCAGGGACTAATTCCAAACTTTCTGTAGAAGTGAAAGTTCTATAACCCCAGGTTGCTCTTGAAGCCTTATTAACCTGCTTAGTACTTGTCTGTTTGACAAGCTCAAGACTCTAGGGTTAAACCTCCAAGTTGCTAAAATTCTCGCCATTGATTTTCACCCTGTGGAGAGCCATGGGGGCTATTGACCCAGTAGAAATGAGCTTTGTAAGATTATTTTTGTTAAAATGGAGTCATTGTCACTAATTGTCATGATCTGTCCCAAATACCAGAGGACTCAACACACTGTTAGGGTGTCATAGAGTCCAGGAATCTGCTCCAACTTGCTCTTCCCTAGCCCCTCCCAGTTATTGATTTTGAAGCAGTGTTGTTCCTGTCTCTCTGGTGGCTGGGATTGTAACAGAGTCAGGGAACCACTCAAGCTAAGGAGGTTATTTCTCCTTACTTTCAGCTGTGTGTCCACAGTTTTATTCAAAATGCTCATGGGAAACAAGACTATACTTGGTGGTGGGAAGCTTATGGGGAATACATAATAATGTAAATGATATATATTAAAGAAAAAAAAGAAACAGGACTATTGGGTTGTGGCCATCTCTAGACAACTAAAGTAAAACCCTTCCACAACCACATTCTTACCTCAAGTGGACAGAGATGGTGAGAAGGGAACTTGGAATATTTTCTTAAGAGACTGGTATAGTTATTGAAAGCATCACTTTTGGGGTCAGTCTACTATGGCTGTGAGTCTGAAATCTGTACAGATGTTTGACAGTCATCCAGGTACTGAACTCCACACTCCGAATCCCCTCTGTGCAATGGGCATTGTCATACTACCTAACTCAGCTATTAAGAAGATTAAATAAGACAATGGTTGTAAAATATAGAGTATTATATAATAATTAATACTACAAACTACTAGAGAATGATGATGACCTCCGTGCCATGCTGTAAGTTGTAGAGTTTAAAAATTGCTGAAAGACAAGAATCCAAGCCAGTTTAGATTGGATTGAATTATCAAAATTCAGGATAATAGTTTGCCTGGGGTAACTGTTAACTAAGTAGTGAGAAAATGGAATTTTACGTTCCTATTTAAATTATAAAAAAGTTTTATTATAGTTCTCAACTTTCTGCCTCATATGAGATATTGGACCAGTCACAGTCAGGATCTGGCAGTTCACTGAATTTCTTGATAGGATTCCCAATAAGGTTTGTATTTTTCCTATTGACTCATTTTCATTTGTTGTCTTTCTGATCTTCCTCCCCTGGAGAGTGAACCAATTCTCCCACCCTGGACAGAAGCACAGTTTCCCGTGCCATATAAGCAGTGTACTGACCTCATGGAAGTCCTGTGCCAGGGTCCTGTCCCTTCCCTTCATCTGTGGTTTGTTCCTGTCACCTTGTATTGTCCTTCCTGTGCACAGAAAACTACAGATCATTATCTGTATGCATATGTGTTTGCCTACACACACAAACCATAATACACAAAGAAATATATATATAGACAAAACATGCATAACATACACAAACATACATAACATACATGTACACACACAAACATACATAAACTAAATTGAAAACACTCTGAAAAGCTTGTGTACACACAGAAGGGCCACAGTGAATCAATATGAAAAACACTATTTACAAACACATTTGCCCATACCTACTGTCACACTGATGTGCACACCAACATCTCAAACACACACACACACACACACACACACACACACATGTTCAGTTTGATCATGTGACTATTTTGTGAGAGTATGGAGTATATGAAGTGCAGTTCTTGTTCTAATCACATTCTTTTTATGAAAAGCTTTCTATAGATCCTTAGATCAGCAGGACAATTCCATATCCTATTACAGTCTGCCAAGAAGAAATAGATAAATCTATTAGCCTGCTCTTTGCTTGTTTCATCATTGTGACAGCCTCTCATGGGTCCACATTCATCAGGCTCCCACACCACCTGACAGCCAAGCCTCCACCACCACACTGCAGGTTAATAGCTCCTTAATCTCTGTTTAATTGCTCATTAATAATTCCAATACTGCTTTCTTGCGTTAATTGATTAAAAAATGGTTTCAGTAGAAGTGAATAATGAAATTTGGTAGCAACAACTATGGAATGAATTTTCTTGTCATCAAGGTAATCAAGAAGAAATAGTGACCAGAACACTCCTTGCTCCATTTGCAGATTTTTAGAAGGTTCCACTGGCAGGACCTTTGGAATTCAACCACATCAGCATTTCTCAACCTGTGATCTGCAAGTGATTAAACACTTTTCTAGGGAAAACAATATTCTGTGATTAAATAAGTCTGGCTGACATGGCATACAAATCTCTCCTGCATTTTGAAGTTTTAAATTAATGTTAGCATGTTGAAAGCTCTGACATTCCACTGTTTGAGAAACTTAGTTACGTTGTTGAGTTGATCTGCAAACCAAACATACTTGAAGATAAAATCATATTTCTTACAGAACACCATTTGAGTTATCTTGCAGCATCATGAATTGCCCCCAAATTTAGTGGCTTCAAACAACAATAGATTATTATTCACAGTTCTGTAGATTTCCTGTGCTGGAAGTTCAAGATAGTCTGACAGTTGTTGCTATCTCAGGTCTCACCTCTCCTCTTCATGTTTCTCACCTTACCAAAGGCTTCCTTAAAATATGAACTCAGAGCAATGTTTTACTAGGTCAAACACAGAAATTATAGGGCTTTTCCTGAAGGCCTTGCCTTGACAGTCAAACATCATTCTACTATATAATGTTAAACAAAACAAGTCACAGGGCAGACTAGATTCAATGAACATATAAATTAATATTCACTATTGATGGAAGAACAGTCTCATTGCAAAGGGGTACAGGGAATCCAAGAAGGAATTATTGGGCCATCTTTGAGTATAATCTACTACAAACCACACAGCAGTATTTGGAACACTGTTTAAGAAATGCTAATGTTAGAACAAACATTTTTTAAATTAGAATACTGAGACTCAAGGATGTGGAATGACTTGCTCAAGGGCATGTGTCTTATTATTACCGAACAGAGATGAGCTTAGGATATAGATGCCAGGTCCCAAATCTTTTTTCTTCACCATTGTGCTTTCAAAAGCACAGCTGACTGAGAATGACTTGAGTAATCCCAATTTCTTACTCTCAGAACTTCTGGGAGCCCTAGTCTTTTAATCAAGTTTAGCTGGACTTGTCAAATCAGGAATAAATCAATAAGCCAGGGACTCATTTCATAGGTTTCCATTCTATGAATGATAAACTCTTAAAATAATCGAACTTGGGTATTCTGAATGTCATCAGCTTGTTGAGCTATTTTCAAAAGCATCTTCTGAGATCTAGTAATTGACTTATTTTTTTTCTGCCCCAATTTTTAATCGTATTGCTTGGATAACCATTGAGACCTACAACTTTATGATCCATAGTCTGATCTTTATTTAATCTTCCCAAGTATTTTAAACCACAATTCAGCCCAACCCTTTGACATCCAATATAAATTTATGTAATGTTCCTCTGACTTAGCAGGTTATCCCAAACATGCCTTTACAAAGTTTGCAAGCAAATCCTGAACAATAACTTTCAGGAATTCTTGTTGAACTGGTCAAGATAAGCTTGAGCATGTGCCCCAGTTTTTATGTCTGCAAATTTAGCTACTTATTTATCACTTTGCATGCTCTGTGAGATATTGGGGCTATTGACTTTTGTAACTTGGATATATTCTACCTAAATAGAGTCTATCAATCTATGTTTCTTTGTCTGTCTGTCTGTTTGTATCTGTCTAGCTAGCTAGCTATCTGTCTATCTATCTTTCTACCTACCTATCAATCAATCATCTGGCACCACACTCTCCTTTTCACTTCTTACATGTTTGGATTTACTCTATTTTAATGCCAGTAATATAACTTTTGGGCACTAAGCTGTTTGTTAGAAGAGGCAACGTTTGAACTATTTTTTTTGCAAATGCCCAAGGTCAAATGCTACCTAAGGGCTGGAGGAATGCCTCAGGAGTGATGAGTTGATCAATATCTCCAGGACACTGACTCTAAGCAACATTACTTAAACATTTTGCATTTACTGGTATTTAAATGTTCTAGCTTTCTTTGCTCAGGTAAGCTAATGAAAAAGAAAGCTAATGACTTTAGAGGAAAGTTATGCAGTACATTTTACAGACAATGCATGAGATCATAGCTTCATCTTCCTTCTGTAACACATTTATGATGATCAGAACACAACCTTTCTCTGGATGTCATTTTCAGCTGATGTGT
Source organism: Scalopus aquaticus (assembly GCA_004024925.1). NCBI lineage: Eukaryota > Metazoa > Chordata > Mammalia > Eulipotyphla > Talpidae > Scalopus > Scalopus aquaticus. Next base: position 8,386 of record PVIJ01016605.1, on the reverse strand, counting down.
CACAGCATGAAAAAATCTGAAGATTGTATCTGCTTCCCATTCTCAGCTCGTTACAAGGTGGGAGGAACAGAGGAATGAAGGATCTCATAACTGTGATTTATACATGAAGAGCAGGGGTGGTGTTAAGTCCCCAGGCCAACACTTAAATCTAAGATTACCTAGAAACTAAACAGGAGAAGGAAAAACACACACACAAAAGACAAGCTATATTATAAAGGCAGACAGTATCAAATAAACTGAAAGATTTCTCTAGAAGTGTGGTTGAAATTCAGCTCAAACCTTTATTTGTTTATGTTTGAGTTTTTGCTGAGACTCAGGCTACAGGAATAAGAAAGATAATACCCCCTGTGGTTTCTGTATTTGAGAATTACAGAGAGGTAGGTTAACTGATGAGCTGATGAAGTTCATGTGTCGAGGAGAAAATCCCCTTTGAGACACTTCAGATCTTGGGAGGTGCCAATCTTCCCTTGTCCTGATATTGAAGTCCTCTGAGTATTAAACTAGGTCTAATTGGCAGGATAGAGCAACAAATGACATTTTAGAGACACATCTAATCTGATGAACAATTAAATCATATTCCCCTGAAATTTGCCTTTCCAAATATTGTGTATGTTCAAGTCAAGAAGAAAAGTCAGATTGTGAAAATGTATTGGTTTAGAAATTAAATGACCTGTAACATGAATTGAAGCAAATCCTTGTGTTCATTAACTTACCTGTCTAGAATTCTTCATGTGTCACCTGCAACCTCTCTATTCCCTTCAAACCTACTTTTATATTTACCCACTCTACTTCCTACCCAGCTTTCTATTTATTGACTCACTAGAATTAGTCACACATTTTGCTGCCATTTCTGCTCCAGGTTACCCAAGTTAATATGTATATAACTGTGGCTTACTTGAAGCTCTTTGGTGTTTGATAAGAGAGAGATTCATATAGAAGCAAAGAGGTAATGGAACTTCTAAGGTGCTGACAAGGTTACAGCAACCTCATAGCAAGGAGTCTTTCATTTTATTGGGGATTGGGGCCAATTTCCTGTGAAAATGTCAAGCTTCATGGAATCACTTTCATGAAGGAACTAAGATAAAAAGCTCCAAATTGTACTTTTAAAGAAGTGGAACAGTGAGAGGAGAGACAATCCTGGATAAGGAAGGATTATTCGAATCTGTGTGAGAGGCACTGTGTAGGAAGTACCTTCACAGCCTAGGTGTAAACCCCTATGACACAATCAATTGACCCAATATTTCAGAAGGCAACACAAGGAGAAGATTGACTATTTAGAACTTGTATTAAATAGTCAGTGATCCAAATATATGAAAAAAGACATCCCTCCACCCCCTATCAGCTGTGCCCCTTGAAAAAGCTGCAATGGAGCAACACAGTCTTTACTGGAAGGTAAATTGTCCACACAGGCTACGTACTGGGGAATGGCTATAACTCTTATCCGGAGTTATCACATGCACATCCACTCTTCCCCAAGCAAACTAGAATGAACTTTTCAACAAGTAGTATAAATTGTACTTAAAATCACTTATTTAGGAGTTTTATTTCTGGGATATGGAATAGACTACTTTTCTGTATTTATCCCATCAAATGCAACTAGATTTTTTGGAATATTATATTTAAAACAAACATAGGAAGGTGGAAAGAAAAGATGACTAGTGATTTTAGAACAGGAAATGACATGGTGATGAGTACTTTTTTTTTTTTTTCCGTTTCACGTAGTTCAGACTTGGAGTTGAACAAGTCAGTAACACAGAAACACCAATAAACGCAGACAAAATAAGCCCTAAAGCTTTCTCTCTCCAGTGAGAGGATCTAGTAAGACAGAACATTTCTAGACAATATCTGCTCTATTTCAACCAAACATCCCAGAGAAAAATAGGGCCTCATTTTTACTCACGGAAACAAAAGCCAAAATGGAGAGCCTAGACTTCTACCTTTGTGATGCTGTGTTGGAATAACATGACCCTTCCACCAGGGTGGTATAAAAAAAGGCCAAGCAGGGAACTGGCCTTAAAGGGGCTCCCTAGGTTACCCAGTGGGTCTACATAGGGTTCCTGAATGTCTACTCTCACCCACAGCAACTCGTTACAGTAGTGAGCACCACGTCAGTGGGGTGGGAATAGAGTTTGTCAGGTCATGCACTGGGATTTTCATAGCTGCCCAGTGACATCAAGTCCACTCTCACTGCAATATTTGTAAATATCATGTGAGCAGCCAGACAGGCATACCAAGAACCCTCGCTGAAGTCAAGAGGGAGATCTGAAACAGCTACTCTTTCTTGTGGGCTAAGACCAAAGGATATAAAATACAAACTTTCTTTTTATGTTGTAAAATTACTGTATTTTTAAACCCAGGTCTAGGAATATAGATAATAATGCCCTTAAATGGGACTGGTAACAGAAAGATTAGGGTGTCCACTAAGAGTGTGTTCAATTTCAAAAGGACTGTCATCAAATTCAGTTGCCATTTGAAATCTGAATTTTTATAAAAAGGGCTTCTGAAAACCTCCAGAAGTATATTCACATCATTCAGGGCACAGGCAGGCATCTAAATGTCTCCATTCTCTTTAATTTTATTCAATGAAACATCTGTGCCATAAAACCACAGAAGACATTGATTTAAGAGATATGATCCCAGCTAAAGAAGAAATCATAAAGTCAAGCTCTTTTCATAACTAAATCCAATATTTTATCTAGTGTAGTCCACCAGCCCCTTCTATCAGGAACTCCTGATATACCTAGATATGGGGGACCACACGGGTCTTCAGAGATTCTGAGGTAGACAATCAGATTCTTTATTTATAACAAACTCCCAAGATCATTCTCATGTAAACTAAATGGTGGAGAAGCATTGCCATAAATCGATATTCCTAAATTGCTAAGTACAACTTGTTGTTTGTCTATGGGTTTCATTGTTGACTAGTTAATACTCATCTTTTGTTCCTCATCTACTTCTGGGAGGGGAATATAAAATGGAAGTTTCTTTCATGAAAACCCGCTTGTCAATTTTATGGTTATTGAGAACACCAGACTGGCATGATGAGGTCAAGGAGTCAAAGCTGAGATGGAGTCAGAACCTTCGTCATTACTGTTTCCCAGGAAAGACTGGCACATTCGGTATGTGCTGTTGGTTTCACTGTAGGCTTGGCGTAATGGGAGAAAGCTGGCAAATCTGGGGGTGAGGTGCTGGAGGGAGGAGTAGACAGGGTGAGGAGGGAGTGCACAGCGCCTAACCAAAGGAAAAAGCTAATCATTGTAAACCGTGATCAAGGAGGAGCTCTGCAAATTAAATCTGCAAAATCATGTATTAGTAGATTTTTGAAAAATGCCTGATGTCTTATCAAGAAAGCAGAGGGGTGAGTGTGTGTGTGTGTGTGTGTACGTACTATAACTATAGAGTATAGAGCAGAATGTCAGGAATATTGGGCAGAATAATGTGCTATCTAAATAATTCTTCCTTGGTGCTACTTATTCTCACTAGCTGAGATGAGCGTTGCTGGCCAAACCAGCTCAGAAGGTAGGCCTGTTACCCAAAATATTGATCACAGACTCCCTCCCCCCGCCACACACACAAAGTATTCAAAGTAATTGCATTGTCTCCATTGTAAAGTCTAATTACCAGCTGGAAAGAAAAGTTTTTTTTTTATCTATTTTTGCAAGAGTGCAAACTCCTATCACGTTTAGCCTTCATTATTTTTTTTTATTGAGATGTAATTGACATATAACTTATTAGTTTTAGGTATACAGCATAATGTTTATATTATATTACATGCTATGCATATATTATTTATATATTGTGAAATGATTACCTTGATAAGTTAGCTTCCATCTACATAATTATAACTTTTTTCTTGTGACAGAGCATTTAAGGTATATTCTCTTTTTAACTTTAAAATAGTGCAGCATTGTTAATTATGGTCACCATGCTGAGCATTATAACCTCAGGACTTATTTATTTTATTACTGGCAGTTTGTACCTTTTGATCACCTTAATCCACTTTTCTCTTCATTCATTTCATTCTTTTCCAACCTTCACTCAAGAAGAGAATCCTGATGTGTTTTCAGAAACAGAATCAAATCCCTGAGTCCACTGAGGGGCTTTGGTGGAAGATAAATGGAGAATAGGGTTGAGAGACCCTACCATTCTTCTATTTATATATAATACATATTATAATTTTCTAAATGTCTTCAATTATAATACCATCCCACATGAATTTCTATCAATAAATTAAGACTCTATCAATAAATTAAGACATTATATAGATATATTTATCCAAATTAGTATATAGTTGTGTATTATGAGATAGATACCTATTACATAGATTAGGAGATTAGAGGCCTCACAAAGTTAAATCATTTTTCCTGAATTGTACAGCTCAGTAGATACATGAAGCAGATCGTAGACCTTTTGATTTCAAGGGATTGTGTCCAACAGATATAACAATGTTATTAGCACAGTGTCTGGCACAATGTAGGTGCTCAAAATACAATGTTGAGTAAATGAATAAATGCCTAGAAGTCTTTGGGTCATGACCTGATTGATTCATTCTTTTTTCTTTGTTTTGCTCTGCTATGTCAGCCTAGGCAGGTTCTCCAGTTTTCTCATGATGGAGTCTTTTAGTCACCTTTTACCCGCTTGGGACTTTCTATAGCTTCTCCATCAAGCTCTTTACTAGCCCTGCCAAGGAGCAAATGTTTTTATTGGAACAGCATGAAATGTGACATTAGTCATAGATTCTGGCAGAATATTAGTGGTAGTGAAAACTAGCTTAGCACAGCTGGGCAAGATTGCACCTCCTCCCTGGAAGCAGTAAGCTGAGAGACTGTGGGGAGTCATGATGGTCTAATGATGGCTAATAGTGAGGAGGCAATGGACCCAAGACTCATAAATCAATCTGAACACAGGGATAGTTAATGAAATGCTCAAGAGATGCTTGAGCTCATCTGAACATTGTTCATAGGTGTGTATTTCTTACTGGACCATTATTTTGTGTTACACAGGGGAAAGTATAACAGTTTGTACATAGGAAGTCTAAGAGGGATAGAATATTTGCAAATTGGCAAATAGATGAGGAAATAAGAGCCCCAGCTTCAGGTTCTAGAGCTCCAAGTTCGTGATTCATTCATGGTGAGGTATATTCCTTGTTAAAGTATTTGCCAAAATCAGGGATGGTTCAAGCTGATAGCCTTGCTTTAATTTTTCTTTATATACTATGAGAAATGGTGGAGAAGATTTAACCTAAGACTAGCATTTAGTCAAAGTTGTATACAACTGCCTTTGCAGGAAGAATAAAAATAGAAAAAAAAGATGAGATTTCTAGCCCTTTCATTATTTTCCTCTATATTAGAAGTGATTGGCAAGTTAGAACCCCATGTCCCACTTAAGGCAGATTCAAGATGCAGCCCCTTTCTATTGTCCTTTCATAGAAATATCAAAAAAGGAGTTGGTGCAGCTTATAAGTAGACATTTCTAGTGTGAGCTTTGCAAGCAAGACATGTTATGTTTGTAGAAATAAATAAAACATCTTCTAGGAAGAAGCATATATGTCTTGAGGTCATTTACTTGGGAGTAATAGTAACAGTCACAAGTTATGATTTCCATTTTTTCCAAAACATACTTTTTTCTTCTTGGAGAATGTATATTGAGAGTTGGAAGACTCAGGACCATGATGAGGATTTGCCAAGGGAGTCCTTTCACATGATTAAAGATGATGCTGAGATGTGTCTAAGAGACTCCAATAGAACCTTCCTCAGAAAAGCAGTTTCTGAGTGTGATCCCTGTGTCCTTAATGGAAGGTGCCAACTGGGCAATCTGTCATGGAGATTGGAATGGGAAGTGAGAACTTCCTGGGATAGTTTTATGCCTTTTCAGTTGCTATTCTGCTGGTTTTCAGACAGGGGCATATTTTACCTCGTCTTTGTCCTCACCAAAACCACAAATTCTCGTGAATTTTTTGTTCAAGGGTATGTGGTAATGATTCAGCTGTGGATGTTAAGACTTTTGGGAGAGAAGTGTCACCACCCAGAGAAAATGGCTGTGACTTACCATAGAAGAGCTAACTGTGCCAGGAAGAAAAATAAGAGCTGTTTCTGCAAAGTCCTGTACTCACAGCGATAGTAATTTGAGGACTATCCCTGATGTTTCTGGCAAAATTTGCACCAGAGAGGGCCTTTTCATTTTTTGTCAACCCTGAATTCTGCCCATTGACTCAAAAAAATTCTGTTCTGTCAGTTGGTTTTGTCTTGACCCTTTTTCATGCTCAATCACTTAGCCTAAGCCCAACCAGGAATAGCACACCTGTCCAAGCAACACTCATCTTCTTTTAAACCGGATGAAGCAAAGGCCTGCCCTAGACCAAGGATTTTCTCTTATTACTCACAAATGCACACCCTTTTTACCAGGAATAAAAGTGGAACAAAATTCAGAGGGAAAGTAGCCAAGATATTTCACAACAAGAGTTCTAACTTTTTGTTCTGCATTGCTCCAGATCATGCTGTTCTGGAAACATACTGCTAATGCTTTTATCCAGAGCTGGGCAGAGGACTTCCAAGGGCAAATCATGTCCAGAATTGTGAGGCCTGATATGAGTGCTTCCTGTCTCCTTCTGAAGTCATTGTCTACTTGAAAAGTACAACAGATATTTGGCCTTCTTGCCTGTCATTCACTCATCTGGGTGTCAGAATTAGAAAATCTACTGTGATCTGCATTATGACACAGGATGGTGCTGGTTACTTAAGATGTTTGAGTGTAACTTCCATGCAGAATGTTTGGCCTGCTATTCTGAGATGGAAACTCAAGTGTGAGTCTCAGAGGGGCTTCCAGATGTAACAATGCACATATTTTCCCTCCCAGAGGTATGGGGATTTCCCAGAGACGCTGTAACCCACAGCCATTTCTGAAACTTGGATGAAATCAAAGAGTGAGAGTTGAATCAGCAATTTTTCAAATTAAAAAAAAAAAAGTCTTCCTTTGATAAACAAGGGTTGCTGGTTACTTACCCATTATTCAAATGACCAAATAGATGGTATTGGGAATACTAAACTTGCCTTCTTCTTCTAGTCAATAAACCACTGCTTCTTTTGTGTTATTTACCTAGAAAGAAATAGATAGCTACTCTTTCTCTCAAGGGGAAATTTTCATATTCTAACAAATACCAGAACCATAGGCCAAATACTTTCTGAATTTTTTATCCTGTGCTAGAGTCCCACTCCTGGAAGACCTGGGTCAGGCTCTGCGAAATGTTTGGCCAAACTAATCACTAGAGGTGATAAATAAAGACATTGCCACTTGCTAGGACATGTAGTTCCTTCCTGGAGTAGCTGGGAATCGTTGATAACAAACCACAATAAACTGAGCTTAGAAATGGATTTGTATTTCATTATTATACATTTTGCAATTTTGGCAGTTTTAGAAGGTAAAAATGTGTCAAAGGGTAATATGTCTCAAGGACAGTCAGTGTTAAATCAATATTAATTAAATAGGTTTATTCTTATTTAACAAAGCACTGAAGTGTGGAGGAAGGGATAGGCTGTGACCATTTTCTTTAATTTTCTTTTGCCATCTGTCAGGTAAGGTAAGACCTCCAAATTTCATACATCAGCATTTTTAAAATATAGCCAATTTTCAGGTTAGGTTGCTGACCTAATGATGTATTTACTATGTCTAGTTATGATTTACCAGAGGTAAAACTATATTATGAAGCAGAAAGCAACCAGGAAAAGTATCTACAAAGACTGGAAGTTTTGAAGCAAGAAAAAAATTACTTTAATCAACTCAGAAACCCCAAAGAGTATGATAGTACACAGGATTAAGAAAACAAGTACTATCTTTGCCATGAAACTTATTGAAAGGATCTTTTATGGATCAGCTGAGTTGTGAGAATACAATTGAATGGTTTTTGACTTGGGTCCCTACTCCTACCTTAGCAATATATAAAGCACAGAAGAGGGGAACAGTAGGTTCCTCGAAAGGTAAAAGTCCATCCTGTCAATTAGCTACATCCTTCAAGGGTGTATGTATCACTCTTCACCCACACAGTGGTCAGTCAGATCTGAACTTTACTTCTGATGAAAAGCTTATTAAAAACTGGTAATGTGGCATGGGGGAAGCATGGTGAGAACAGATTTCAAGACTCATAGAACAAAGCTCATTATAAACATAGGTGGTCCCTTTACCAACCTTGGAACCTCAGAATGTCATTGAGCTTTTTACAATAAATATGTATCTCAAATATTATTAGAACCACCATAGCAAATTATTATCACCATAGCAATGAGCAATAAGACATAGTTCTTATCATTAATGATATTATTATATGATATGAGGTATACAATGGTTAGATAAACAAATAAAAGCATCATGGTGGGGCATGGATAGACTGTTT
>PVIJ01016604.1:0-32188 GCA_004024925.1 Scalopus aquaticus | reverse complement strand
GGGGGAAGAACCAGGAGAAGCTGAAGCACTTTGCAAGGTTTAGTCTTGGTTTGACGGGGGGTGCAGGCGAGGGGTCCCCGGGGGGGGCTGGTGCCCCACGTTCCGCTGGGCCAGGAGGAGACCCAGGCTGGCGCCGGCGGCCGAGAGAAGCGGCCGGGCAAGATCAGCCGGAACGCGCTGACTTCGAGGCTTTGTGTTCATTTCGCCCTTGGCCCCTTCTCGATCGGCTTCCCAACGTCCTTCCCTCGGAGCTTGAGGCCTGCAAGAGCCACGGGGCTGACCCGCAGCCGCACTGCCGCGCCCGCAGGACGCCGCCCCGACGCCCGCCCCTCCCCCGCGGGGACGCCCTGCGGCCAGGCGGGCTCTGCCCGCAGCGCCGGGCCGACACTCACCGATGGCCCTCTCGATCTTGCCCAGCACCTGGTTGTTGGGGATGGCGCGGCCGCTCTCGTAGTCCGCGATCACCTGCGGCTTCTCGTTGATTTTCTGAAAGGGAGACTGTGCTGCACGCCGGCCAGCCGGCCGCCCAAGGGGGCCCCTTCAGTCCAGTGGGGCCCCGCCCCCAGCCCGAGGGCCGCTCACCGTGGCCAGGTCCTTCTGCGTCAGGCCCTTGCTCTGCCGGCCCTGCTGGATGACCTTGCCCACCTCCAGGGTGACCCGGTCGTGGTGCAGCTCCTCGGTCTCCCGGTCCAGTTTGGCCGTGTTCTTGGTGATCGAGTGCTGCTTGTTCTGGCCGGCGGCCCCTGAGACGCGAGGGCAAGAGGGGTGTCCGACTGACCGGCAAGACGCGACTCGGGGAGGGCGCCAGCCAGGCCCTGCCTGCCGCCCGGGGCATCACCCACGTCTCCAGGGCCCAAACTGGCCCTTAGGGAGCCTGCGTGAGCACCTACACTTTTTGGAGGTCTCCACGTCTTCGCCTCGTCGCTGGGCTGCTAGGATGGCCTGAGGGACAGAAGGCGGCTTTCGGTCAGCAGCGGCTCCAGCCCCCGCCCCCAGCGGGCACCCGCCCGTGAGTGAGGGCTGTGGACGGTGCGGGCCAGAGACCCGGGCTCAGGAGGCCAACACAGGGCCGCGCCTTCCTGCCGGGGCGCCAGTGAGTCCCTTCCGGAAGCCCGCGGACCCCGGCTCCCCGCACGCCCAGGAGGCGCCGGCCGTGTGCACGGCCCTGACCCCCCAGTGTCCGCACCAACCCCTCCCGCGGGGGGCACCGACGCCACGCTGAGGCCTGCGCCCCAGAGGGACCGAGGAGCGGGCAGCAGCGGCCTGAGGTGCTGTCAGGCACTCGTGGCCAGCAGGAAGAGAGGGGAGGCAGGCGGGTCTGCCCGCGCAGAATGGCCCGGGGCTGGGCGCCCGCTCATCCTGGCTCAGGCGGGCACTGCCCGAGGCTGGCCCCAGGCCGCCCAGGCAGACGCCCAGCGCTGGACGCTGAGCTCACGTAGGACTCACAGCCCCACGCTGGCTCCGCTCCAATCACCTCTCGGGACACCGGGCCGCCCACCCTGGGGAGGGGGCGCTGCAGCCCCAGTGCCTCGGCAGACTCCAGCCCAGGCCGGCGGGGGAGCCAGGCCCCCGCGTGACCCGCCCTGGCCCCGTCGCCTCGCCGACCGCAGGCCCATCCCTGCTGGCCCCGCCACAGCGTCCTCTGCATCGACGGCCTCTGGACCCTGTCCAGGCCGCACCCGGACCTCGCCCGAGGCCACACCCCTGCCCACGGGGACCGTGGCCCGGCCGCACCCCTCCCCCACCCCGCCCCCAGCCGCCGCTTCTCCCGACCGCCCCTCCCGCAGCCCCGCCCCTCGTCCCCGCCGCTCGCCGCGCCCGGTGGCCCCGCGCCCGCTCCCCGACGCGCCCGTCCGCGGCCCGGGCCCCGACCCCCAGTCCTGCCCCGCGCTCCGGTCCCGGCCGAGCCTCTCCCAGTGCCCGCCGCCAGCTGTCCCCTCCCTGCTCCCGCACCCGCCGTCTCCGGCCCCGCGCCCCGGCCCCGGCCCCACCGCCTGCCGCCCCGCCGCGGAGCCCGCGCCCAGGCCCCGGCCGCCGGCCCCGCACCCCGCCCGGCCCGGCCGCCGCCCGCACCTGCTTGGACTTGGCCTGTGCGGCCGTGGGGCCCTTCTTGCGCAGCACCGTCACCGTGTCCCAGTCGCTCTCGGCCATGGCGCGGCGTCTGTCCGGCGGCCCGGCGGCTGCTCCAGACCCGGCGCGCGACGCGACGTCCCGTCGTCGCTCCGCCGCTTCCGGCGCCCCGCCCCCGCCTCCCACTGGCTGGCGGCTCGAGGGGCGGGCACTTCCCCGGCCCGGGCCAATCCGCGCCCGGCTCGTCTGCGGGCTCGCGGGCGGCGGGGCGGCGGCGGGGCCTGCGAGGGGCGGTGCGGGGGGCGCGCGCGGCGGAAGGCGGGGGCGCGCGGCGGGGTGCGGGGCGGGCGCGGGGCCTGGGGTCGCGGCGGGGCTGCCGCGCGCCTCCGGGAGCGGGCCGCGGGGAGCGCGGAGCCGGTGCGCGGGCCTGGCCCCGCCGTCACGGCTCGTGTTTCGAGTTGAACTTGTTTCCTGCCTTAATTTTGCCGCCCTTAAGTCGATTTTAAGTTTTATTTATCTGGAGTTGTGCTCACCTGAGGCAAAGGTGTTGGGGGCCAGAGGAGGAAACCCATTTGGAGGGACCTGAAGCATATGGGGTGTGGGCAAGGACTTGCTTTAGAAATAGTGAAATTATTTAAGTAATGAATAAAATGTACGTTTTCAAATTTTGTAACACTTTAACATTTTAAATTTTGTAACATTGATAACCCTGTATGAAAGGTAGTTCAGTAAACGATTATAAATTTTAAAACCAGATACACGAGCTTCCACAAAATTCAGAAAAATAACATTTATACAAATCAGTCTTGCCAATTTTTTGTTTTTTTAATTTTTGCATAAAAGCTGGGGTGCAGGCCAGAGGCGTGGGGCGGTGAGAGGGCTCACCAGAGACAGAGTGGGGAGCAGAACAGGCGGATGGACTGAAACTGCTGAGGGGAGCAGCGGGCGAGGCGGGAGAGGTCTGCTGCGCCACGTGGGAATCTCCCCGGCCGGGCACTGAACTCGCGTCACCGCTGCCCACAGCTCCACAGCGCAGCGCTTAACCGCGGCGCCACTGGGGAGGCCTGCTTTTTTTTTTTAAGATTGATTGATTTATGCACAGAAGAGCTGGGGTGCAGGCCAGAGGTGTGGGGGGTGAGAGGATCCCCAGAGACAGAGTGGGGAGCAGAACAGGCGGATCCACTGAAACCCACTGCTGAGGGGGCAGCGGGGAGACAGGAGGGGTCTGCTGCGCCCTGTGGGTCAGCTCCCTGCCTGGGGGTCGAACTGGGGAACTGCACCCCAATTCTTGTGTGCATAAATAAATCTTTCAGAAAAGAAAAACATCCTCTCAATCCCAGCTGAACGTACCCTGACCAGCTTGGCAGGCCCCGAAGGCCTGTGGACACGCGAGGCCCCCAGGAGACTGGATGAGGAGCGGCCCCTGGAGAGAGGCAGCAGTGGCCGCCGCAGCAGCTAAAACATCCTGCGCGCGGGATTGACTGGCACTTGGACATGCCGACCCACGAGCCTTCTCTGGAGCTGGGCTGGGGGCCGGGGCCTGGGGCCCAGAGGGGCCATCCTGTCCGCCTGTCCTGCCTGGGCAGCGCCCAGAGGCCAGCCCCGCCCCACTGGCCCTGGGTCAGGCCTGCTCCCCGAATGAAGGCTTCCGCAGCCCAGTCCTGCAGCCCCGAGACCCCCAGAGCCCAGCTGGAGGGGTGCCCTCGCGCGCGCAGAAGCGCTGCGGCCGCCCTGCTCCCGCCCCGCGGGCCCTGGACGCGAACCGGCCTGGGCCTGTGACTGCCCCGAGCCTCCTGGTGTCCGGCCCTGGGTGCCGCTTCCCGACGCCTTCCCGGCTCTGGCCCTGCTGCCGCCGCTGCACCGCATCTCTCCTGGGGCGTCCCAGGGCTGGACGGTGGCCGGGGGAGGGGTGTGCCTGCTCCCCCAACCTCCCCGAAGAGTGCAGGGCGCGGGGGGGGGGGGGGGGGGGGGGGGGGGGGGGGGGGGGCGGGGCTGGGCAAAGCGGGTGGAGCTGTCTGGATGGCCGCGGTGGGGGGACGGGACCGGCCACCCGGAGCCTCCTGGGCTGCGCTGCGGGTCCCTGAGGGAGCAGGCGCTGCGCATGGGGTCAGGGTCCCGCTCGGGGTGGCGCTCTGGGAGCCGGTGGACCCGTCCGTCACCACTTGCACCTCCTTCCTCCACGGTCCATCCGACAAGGGCAGGCCAGAGTGCCGGGCCCGAGCGGGCCGCCTGGGGCCGGCCGAGCTTGGCTGAGGGAGGCAGGTGGTCAGTGACTGGGGCATCTTGGCTGAGCCTGTCTCTGGGTGGGGGCATTTGGGGTGCTCTTTGCTTTCTTCCTAGTACTTCTCCATGTCCCCCGAGCTCCCGAAGTCGCCCCCCGCGGGCTGTGCGTTTGGGTGGCTGACAGCACAGCCGGCCGGCCCCCAGCACGGCCCGGCTCTCTGCGTCCCCAGTCTGCAGGAACCTGGGGTGCACATCTCTCCCCTGGGCTCAAGGAGCACGTGGTGTCCTCCTGCCCCCCTCGCCAGTCGTGGGGTGGGGGAAAGCAGGGGCTCCTCCTTCAGGATGCAGGTTGGGGGCCAGCGCTGGCCCCTCCTCCTGCAGTTCTGCCCCCAGCTTGAGGCCTGGCAGGGCCGCTCCTGTGCCCCAGGCCCAGCCCAGCCACCCCAGAGCTGGGGCTGTGCACTTGAGGGGGTAGGGCCGTCGGGGGAGCCCCTCCTGGCACTGGGTGGGGGATTCTGGGGCGGACCTGGCGGCCGGCCAGCCTTTCTGGAGATGCTGGGCTGGGGGACGGCGCAGGGAGTGAAACTGGCTTTTTTCCGTGCCTGCGGCAGGGCTGACCTTCAAACATCTGAGATGTGAAAAGAGAAAGGAGCCGCCTCTCAGGAGCGAAGCCGCGTGTGGTGGGGCGTCACAGGGGCTCTGAGGGCCTCCGGGGCTGTGGTCCTTCCCACCCCTGGGCCACTGTGCAGAGGCCCGAGCGAGCAGGCGTGACCGTCAGGGCGGGCAGGGGCTGGGCTGGGCAGCAGGTGGCAAGAAGAGCGGGTGGCAGCTGACGGGAGCCCCTGGAGGCCACCGAGGCTGGGACAGCAGCTCGGGCTGAGCCGCGAGCCCTCTGCTCCCTGGGAGCCTGCCCGCGGGGCGGGCTGATGACCCCAGCCCGGGCGAGGGCCCCCTGGGCCCTTCCTGCCGTGGCAGCTGCAGCTGAGTTTTGCTTTCTCTTTGCCAGGAAGGAACCTCAGCGGGGATCCCCGCTGCTGCCTGCTGGCCAGAGTGACTCAACCTCCCCAGGAGCCACCCCCGGCTGCAGGCGGTGCCACTCTTCCTGGGGCGGGGCAAGGGCTGGCCACTCTGCAGCCGGGCTTCTGGGCGCTCCCTCTCGGTTCCCTGCGGGCACGCTGTCGGGCTCCAAGGCCGGGCCAGCGGCAGAGCCCAGCCTAGGAGAGGAGGGGCGCGCCGCCCCCCAAGAGGCCTCTGCCAGGAAATCCTTTCCCGACAGAGAGGGAAGGAGCTGGCCGGGCCCACACTTCTGCGGGGAGCCCACCCCCCAGCGCACAGGCGGCAGAAGGCAGCCTGCGAGCCTCAGCGGCCCTGATCCCCTGCCAGGCGGGCGGCCTTGAGGACGCTTCCCGGGATGCGGCGTCGGGCAGGGGAGCGCAGACCCCAACACCGGCGGACTTCGGCGTGGCCTGTGCACACCGCCTGACCGCGAGACCTGCCCCTGCGGGATTCAGTCCCTGGAACAGCCCCGTGGCTTCCTTCGGGTGATGCCCCAGGTGAGGGCCCCAGGGGTGCGCGGTCCTGGGTGAGGCCCGGGGGCCCCTCTGAGCCCCGGGAGAGCAGCCCCTGCGAGCTCCGGCATCAGCAGCGCGGGGCCCCCCTCGCGCAGGCAGAGGCGCAGAGGTCCCGGTCTCGGGAGCCGCGGCCCGCCCGGCGGGCGCGTCCTCACCGTCTGGGGTCGGGTCGCTTCACGCCGAGGTCAGCAGCGAACCGTCCTCGAGGACACGCGCGGCGCGTCCGCCTGCACCGCGTAGACTGGCGGGCTCCCAGCGCTGGGCGCTGCCGCCCCGTCTGCGCCTGGGGCCTCTCGGGGGACCCGGGGCCCCCTCCGAGCGGAGCGCCAGGCGAGCCCCTGCACCGGGGCGGCCCCGCTCCGGGGGGAAGCACGGAGGGCTCGGCCGCCGCGTCAGCCCGGGTGGGAGCCGCGCGCTCCGCCCGCGGAGGCGGGAGGAGGCCCCGCGCAGCCCCGGCCAATCGGCGCCCGCTGCGGCTCCCTGCGCGCGTCCGGTAGGCCCTCACGTCAGTCAGTCAGGAGGGCGGGCCGAGGCGGAGAGAAAGCCGACCAATCGGCGCCCGCTGCGGCCCCCTGCGCGCGTCCGGTAGGCCCGCGCGTCCGTCCGTCGCAGGGGCGGGGGCGGGCCCGTGGCGGCGGCGGCCGGGCAGGCGCGTAGTTCCGGGCGCGCGGGACCGCGGTGAGCGGGGCCGGGGGCCCGGGGCGCCGGCGGCGGGGGCCGGGCCTGGGGCCTGGGGCGCGGCGGGCGGCGGGCACCGCGGTGTGGGGCAGGCAGGCCGGGGCCGGGCGGGCCCCTGCCGGCCGGCGGGCCCTTCTCGGGGCTTCAGCCGGAAACTGAAAGTCCGAGCGGGGTCGGCGGAAAGTTCGCGAGCGCGGGGTTCGGCCCGCGTCCTGGGGGCGGGACGGGCCTGGGGGCGGGCGGCCTCGTGGCCGGGGTCCGGGGCGGGCGTGGTCCGCGGGGCCCGGGAGGGTCTTCGGCCGGGGCGGGCCCGGGGGCCGGGGGTCTTCCTGACGGCGGTGGTCCCGGGGCTGGACCTCGGGGGTGGGGTTCCTGGGGGCGGGGATGGCCCTTGGGCGGGGTGGCGTCGGGGGTCTCAGGGACCCTCTGGCCGGCCTGACCGCTCTGGCCGCCGCCCCTCCCCAGGCTCCCGGAGGGAGGGCACGGAGGTCTGCCGCTCTCTCCCTTGGGTGCAGCCAGTGGGGGCGCCCCGCACCCCTGCTGGGGCAGGGAGGGGCCCTGACCCCGGGTGGGGCACCCCTGCGGGAAGGGGAGCCGGGACAGCGTGTGCTGAGGCAGCAGCTCTGTCCTGAGCGGGTCAGGGGGTGCAGATCCCCGTGCCGCAGACCTGGCCTCTGGGACAGGCCAGTGTTCTGCGCTAAGTCCAGGGAGTAGCCCCGACGGCTGACCAGGGGATTGGCCTGCCGCAGGAGGGTGCCGGCACCCTGTCGGGGCCCGAGGGTCAGAGCTGGGTCCACCTGGGGCGGCCCGTGCGGTTGGAGGCAGTAGAGCATGCGCTGGCGCCCCTCCCTGCCCCCGTCCTGCTGGGCTCTGCCCCCCAGCTCACCCGCTGGGTCTGGGGGCAGAAGGGCGGCCCCGGGCCTTGGAAGTGACCAGCCCCAGTGCTGCTTGCAGGGAGGACACGCCGCCTGCCCTTCGCCCACCTGGGACTGACCGCCCCCGCCCCCGAGCTCGCCTGGCCCCGGCGGGCGGCTCCACACCAGCTCTGCGTGGCCCCGCTCGGGAGCTACTGCCCTCCACCCTGGCCGTCCGGCTGCTGGGGGCCTGTGGTGTGGGCGCCAGCCTGCCCGGCTCTCAGTGTCCGGGGGCCTCTGCCGGTGAAGTGCCGCCTGGTGTGTGGGGTGCTGGCGGCCCCTGCGTCCGCCCGGCTGGAGAGACGCATCCTTCCATCCCAGGACAGAGCTGCGTGCCGGCCGGGGAGGCCCGCGCCCCTCGCTGGCCCTGGGCGTCCCCGCCCTCGCGGCCCTGCGCCTCCCCCGCGCGGCCAGCCTCGTCCCCTGCCCCAGCGAGGGCGGCGGAGCTGGTCGGGGGCTCCGTGCGGGGTCTCGTGGGCGTCCCCTGCCCTCGCAGTCTGCGGCCGGCCCCACCCCACCATCGAA
The DNA here is from genome assembly GCA_004024925.1 of Scalopus aquaticus. Lineage (NCBI taxonomy): Eukaryota > Metazoa > Chordata > Mammalia > Eulipotyphla > Talpidae > Scalopus > Scalopus aquaticus. The sequence continues at coordinate 24,207 of PVIJ01016604.1, read as the reverse complement.
GCACAGGCCTCTGGCGGCTCTGGGGGCCCCGTGTCCGCCCCCCATGGCCAGGCGGCCGGCCGCCCCCAGGAGCCTCCCCGGGCTGACCGCCTCGCGCCGCCGTCCCCCCAGGACCTGGCGCGGCCCATGGCTGCGGCGAGTGTGACGCCCCCGGGCCCCCTGGACCCGCCGCAGCCCGGCTTCTCCACGGCGCTGCTGGGGACGCCGCCGGAGGACAAGTACCTGTGCGCGGCCTGCAGGAACGTGCTGCGCCGGCCCTTCCAGGCCCAGTGCGGCCACCGCTACTGCTCCCACTGCCTGAGCAGCATTCTCAGGTGCGCGGCAGGCGGGGCCTGGGCAGAGGGGCGCGAGGCGGGGCCTCCCCGGGCCCCGCCCGCCCGCCGTGGGTGCCCGCCTCTTGCTGGCCAGAGGCCGCCGCCGCCGTCCCCTGCCCCGGAGCTCACGCGCTTCCCGCCTCTCCAGCTCGGGGCCCCAGAGCTGCGCGGCCTGCGTGCAGGAGGGCATCTACGAGGAGGGCGTGTCCATCCTGGAGAGCAGCTCCGTGAGTGGGCCGGGCGGGGCAGGGGGCCGCCTGGCGTCCAGGCTGGGGACCCCGGGCGGGAGGACATCTGACCAGCCCTCTGTTCTGCCCGCAGGCCTTCCCGGACAACGCCGCCCGCAGGGAGGTGGAGAGCCTGCCGGCCGCCTGCCCCAGCGAGGGCTGCTCCTGGAAGGGGACCCTGAAGGACTACGAGGTAGGCCGCGGCCCGTCCGGCGGGGCTGGGGGGACGCCTGGCCTCTGCCCCTCAGACTGCCCAGCGCAGACCCGGGCCGCACCCTGGGGGCTGGGGGCTGGGGGTGTGGGCGGCAGCGCGGCCTGGGGGGCCAGGGCGGGGGCGGCCTTGGCCGGCGCGGCTGTCCCCACGTCTGCCTCCAACCGCGTGGCCCTCGTGCCTGGCGCACACGTGTCGTCTGCACACGGTCTCGGGTCCTGCCGAGGCCGCCGTGGCCCTTGTCCACGGCGTTCCCCGAGGGCGGCCCTTGGACCAGGCTTCGCGCCCGCGAGGAGCTGCGCTCTGCGGGCTCGTGGGCCGGGCGGTGGGCGGGGCGGAGGCGGGAACCTGGCCGTGGGCCCTGGGCGCTGGCCTGGCTGCCGGGCCTCCCCCGCACCACCCTCCTTGGGGGCCGCTGCCGCTCACCCGGGGAGCAGCAGGGCCCCCGCACCCTGCAGACACGGGCGGAAAGTCCCTGGCGGGCGAGGGCTCCGGAAATCCCCGAGAGGCTGGTCACGTGGGCGGCTGTTCTGGGACAGCGGCCACAGCCCTGGTGTCGCTGCAGGCGCGGCCGGAGCCGGGGCGCTCAGGGGGCTCAGGTCCCCGCCAGGGGCACGGCCTGCACGTGCGGTGCCCCACCCGTGAGTCCGGTCCCCGCCCCGCGCCTGCCTGAGCCCGACCTCCCGTGCTCTCCAGAGCTGGTGCCCCTGGCGGGTTTCGGTGCTTGTGCCTCCGGGCGCCCGCGCGTCCCTGCGCCTCGCCCACGCCTGGCCGCCGGGCCCTGGGGTGCGGGCTGCTGGGCACTCAGGTGCTGGGCTCAGCGTGCCCTGCTGCCCACATCTGCCAGCCGGGCGGGCGGCCTGGGCCGGGAGGGTGGAGGACCCAGGCTGGGCGTGTGCTGGCCGGGCCGGGCCGGGCAGGCGGGAGACAGGCTGCGGGCGGCCGGCGGGCGGGTCGCAGGCCCTCGCTGGGGTGGCCCCGGGCCCTCTCGGCGTTCTGGCTGCTCCGCCCGGGGGCTGCGGGGAGCGTGCGGGCAGTGGGGGCAGGGCCGGCACCGCTCTCGGGCCACGCCCACCGCAGCAGCCCAGGGGTGGGAGAGCAGCTGCGGGAGCGGGGCGGGCAGGCGGGGGCGTGGGGCTGGGCTCTGGCGGAGGCGAGTCCTGCCGGGGGCCGGGGCGTGCGGGACCTGGGCGCCCAGTCTGAGGTGTGTGCGTTTCGCCTCGTTAGAAACGCGAACCAGCCTTCCCTGCTGGCGGCCTCCCTGCCGCGTTCCTCTGCCCTTCCTGGTGGCCTCTGCAGGTGCCCCTCTGGCTTCTGTCTGTCTCCCCAGCCCGGGCTGTGCGGGCTGCTGGGCGGCCGGCGCGTCTGTCTGCCGAAGGGCGGGAGGACGAGGCTCCGCAGCTGCTGCCGGGTCAGGCCCCGCCCCCAGCCCTTCCCGGCTCTGGATCGGCCCCGCGAGGCCCGGCGGGGGCCAGGCCCTGGGCGTCCGGGCCGGCTCCTTTGCAGCGAGGCCGCAGGCGAGGCGCGTCCCCCGGCGTGGCCTCCGTGCGCTGCCCGAGGGGCGCCGGCCGGGGCGGGCGCTCTGCCTGTGGACTGGCGCTCTGGCCCGGCCCCGCCCCTCTGCTGAGGCCACGCCCCTGTCACCAGAGCGGCCACGAGGGACACTGCCCGTTCGCCCTGACCCCGTGCGCGACGTGTAAAGGCCTGGTCCGCCTGGGCGACAGGGAGCACCACGCGGAGCACGAGTGCCCAGGGAGGAGCCTCAGCTGCCAGCACTGCGGGGCGCCCTGCTGCCGCGCCGACCTGGAGGTGGGCGGGGCCGACCCGGAGGTGGGCGGGGCCGGCCCGGGGCGGGGCCGACCTGGAGGTGGGCGGGGCCGGCCCGGGGCTGGGTGGGGGGGCGCGGGGCTGACCCTGTTCCAGGAGGCTGAGCTGCGCCGCCCCGGCCCCGCCTCCCGGACCTGCGCTGAGCAGCCTGTGCGGCCTCCCTCCCTCCGCCGGCCCTCGGGCACGTGGCCAGGCCCGGTCCTCGGGGGGGCTGCGTCCAGGGCGGCCTCACGACCGTCCTCTGCCCCTCCCGCGGGCACTCTGGACACGCCAGGCGCTGCGGCTCCTCCTTGGGGGCCGCGGACTCCCCTGCCGGCTGGCCGGTGTTGCCCCCGTGTCCTCCCCGGCCTTGTGGGCCTCGGCGCCCGGGGGACGCCCGCAGCCCGCCTGACGCCGCCTCTCGCCCTAGGCCCACCACCAGGTCTGCCCGCGGCTGCCCCTGGCCTGCGACGGCTGCGGCAGGAAGGTCTCCCGCGAGAAGGTGGGGCAGGGGCGAGGGGGGCGGGGCGGGGCGGGGCCAGCGGAGTGACCCGCCCTCGGCCCCCCAGTTCCAGGACCACGTGAGGACGTGCGGCAAGTGCCCCCTCCCCTGCCGGTTCCACGCTGTCGGCTGCCCCGAGTCGGTGCGTCTGGGTCGGGCACGGCCCGGGGGCCTCAGAGGAGGGCTCGGGTGGGGGGCAGGCTGGGGGCTGTCCCGGGCTCCCGCCTGCCGCGCCCCCCGCGGCCCAGCCAGCGCAGCCCCGCCCCGCAGGTGGAGAGCGCGGCGCAGCCGGAGCACGAGGCCCTGCGGCTGCGGGAGCACCTGGCCATGCTGCTGGGGAGCCTGCTGGAGGCCCGGCGCCCCCCGGGGGGCGGCCCGTGCGAGCCGGGGGGCTGGGCGGCCGGCACGCCGGAGCTGGCGCACAGGTGCGAAGCGCTGGAGAGGAAGACGGCCACCTTCGAGAACATCGTCTGCGTCCTGAACCGGGAGGTGGAGAGGGCGGCCCTGACCGCCGAGGCCTGCGGCCGGCAGCACCGGCTGGACCAGGACCGCATCGAGGCCCTGACCAACAAGGTCTGGCCGCGCGGGCCGTGGCTCGCGGCTCCGAGGGCGGCCGGCCCCGTGGGGAACCCCTCGGCCGGGCGGGGCGGGCGGCCGGGCGGTGCCTGGCCAGCCCTCAGGACCGTCGGGTGCCGGGCCAGGTGCAGCAGCTGGAGAGGAGCATCGGCCTGAAGGACCTGGCCGTGGCCGAGCTGGAGCAGAAGGTGCAGGCCATGGAGGCCTCCAGCTGCGACGGGGTGCTGGTCTGGAAGATCTCCGACTTCGCCCGCAAGCGGCAGGAGGCCGTGGCCGGCCGCGCGCCCGCCATCTTCTCCCCTGGTGAGCGCCTCTGGCCCGCCTGGCGGGGGGCGGCCCCCACCCCGGGGCCGGCTCCGGGGCTGCCGGCTTGTCGGACCCACCCACCCCGCGGGCGGGCCAGGCTCACCGCCCCGCAGCCTTCTACACCAGCAGGTACGGCTACAAGATGTGTCTGCGCGTCTACCTGAACGGGGACGGCACGGGCCGCGGCACCCACCTGTCCCTCTTCTTCGTGGTGATGAAGGGTCCCCACGACGCCCTCCTGCGCTGGCCCTTCAACCAGAAGGTGCGCCCCGACTGCCGGGGACCCGCCTCGCGGGGTGCTGGCCAGGCGGGGCTCGGGGCCACCTTCTGCCGCTGTCCCCCAGGTCACGCTGATGCTGCTGGACCAGAACAACCGGGAGCACGTGATTGACGCCTTCCGGCCCGATGTGACCTCCTCGTCCTTCCAGAGGCCGGTCAGCGACATGAACATCGCCAGCGGCTGTCCCCTCTTCTGCCCCGTCTCCAAGATGGAGGCCAAGAACTCCTACGTGCGGGACGACACTGTCTTCATCAAGGCCATCGTGGACCTGACGGGGCTCTAGCTGCCTCCCTGGGCTGGCGGCCTGTGCGGCCAGTCCGGGGCACCGGTGGCAGCACAGAACAGGGCCTCAGCCCCGTGAGCCCCGCCAGTGGGCGGGGTCCTGCCCCCCGAGCGCCACTGCGAAGTGGCCGCGAGTCCCGGGGGGGGGGGGGCCGCTGGGCGCCTCCACCTTCGGCAAGGGACCGGCCTGGCACCGTGGGCAGGCCTCGGTCTGTGCTGGGGCCTGGCCGGCTGGCCGTGCCCAAACCAGGACGTGGCTCCTCGGCCGCCGCCTGGCACCCGAATAGTCAGATGCAGGGCCAGCCTGAGGGCACCCCCACCCCCGCGGCTCAGGGGCGTGGGGTTCTGCAGAGCGCGGGGCGCTGAGCGAGGGGCCGGCGCAGGCAGGCCTGTCCCGGGCCGCACCCCCGGGGCTGCCTGTTTCCATTAAAGGAGGCGCCGCAGACACAGGGTCCTGCTCTCCTCGCCGGCCTCTTCCCGGGGGCGGGCCTCGCCTGGCTTCCCGCGCCCGCCTTGCGGCGTCCGGGCACGGGGTCTGGGCACGAGCCCCTCACTGGGGCCCTCACTGACCACACCGACGCTGCGGGTCCTGCCGAGGCCAGCGCCCCGAGGCCTGAAGGCCGGTCCAGTGGTCACTGCCTGCATGCCGCGTGGCCGCTGCTCGCATTGCAAGACCCGCGGCATGAGGCCGTGTGGTCGCGGCCTGCACCTGGCCGCCCGGAGGGCTCCGTGTAAGCCAAGCAGGTGGCTGATTTCCCTTCAGGTGCAGCAGCAGTCGCGTGAGTGGATGGGCCACGGGCCGGGGCAGCTGACGCCCGAGCGGGTGCAGTCTAGGGGCGCACCTGCCTGGGGCCAGCCCAAGGGGGGGAGAGGGTGGGTGTCGGTCCAGAACCCGTCCCCGCAGCGTCCAGTGCCGGCCACAGCCCCGGACGCTTCACTCCGGCGCGTCTGACGGGAGCCCTGGCCACGGGCCGAGGTGGTACCCACGTCGCGCCTGCTTCCTGGGCTCTGCTTCCAGCACCGACGCCGCGGACAGCAGCCTGTCCCACGGGCCGCCGGGTCTCGGCTGTCCGGTGTTCTCAGCGGCCAGCCTGCCCTGCGCCCCTGGGGCCAGCACCCACAGTGACCCTGGCCCGTCCTCAGTGTCTTTCGTGGCTTGAAACGCGGTTCAGGTCCTCAGAAGCCCACTGAGTCCGCGCTGTCTCGATCTCGTGGGCCTGTTTGGGGGGAGGGGCTGCGTTCACAGGGCCTGCCGGGGCCCTCCAGGGAGTCGGCGCTTCCAGGCTGTGGGGCGTTGCCCCCGAGGTCCGGATCTGCTCCATCTGTGGTCTGGCTCCCCTCCCGCGGGTCCTAGTGGGGGGGCTGGCGCCTGAGGGGGTGGCCCTTGCTGTGGGCTGCTCCCCACCAGCTGTGTCCACCCGGCCCTGCCACAGCTCCCTGTGAGCGTCGCCTCCCAGGGGCCATCCTCTGGTCAGCCCCAATCCGCACCCAGCTGTCCCCGGGACGGGGCGCCCCACCTGTGCCGTGTCCCTCCCACCAGGGCACCAGCGGAGCCCCCAGGTGCCTGCCCGGCTGGCCCTGGCCCCTGTTGGTGGGCATACCCTGGCTGCACCCCCGGGAGGTGCCTTGGGCGGCGGGAACCCGCCCCACCACGTGGGCACCGAGGCGCTGCGACGGCCACGCCCCCAGACGCCAGGACTGCTGTTCGGGTGGTTTATTCAAGCCCTGACGCGGGCTGAGCCCCATGCGGCTCGCCCACGGCCCACCCCACCACCCCTGCCCGTGTGCGCTTGAGCTCCCGTGCGGCGGGGGCCGGGCCTGGGGCGGTGGCAGCAGGCCTGTGTTCCGTGCACCCCGAGCTGGCCAGGAGGTGTGGGCTGCGGAGGCGTGTACATGTGCGAGCGAGGGCGTCCAGCTGTCCCCCTGCAGCGCTGCTGGGACCCCTTAAGGTGGTCTATAGCCAGAGGCTGTCCTCCACCGGTCCGGGCAGCGCTGACCCCGGGGAAGGGCCGTGTCCTCTGCAGGATCTGCAGGCCCCCAGCCCGGGTCAACGTGCTCCTGCGCGCAGGTGGGGGCTCAGCGCCTCTGGCTGGCGAACCAGGAGAAGAAGGGGCGCGGCCGCGGGCGGGGGGGCTGGTGCACGCGCACGGCCCGCGGCGAGCGCCAGGCTTTGATGGTGGCGTCGTCGCTGGCCGTGAGCAGAAGCTCCTGCTCCTGGGGACTGAAGACCACGGAGTTGACCACATCCTGGTGCCGCAGCTTGGCCAGGCAGATGCTGTAGTGGCGGTCCCAGATGTAGCCGTGCCGGTCCTCGGCCCCGCTGCGGAGAGGGACAGCGGAGGCAGTGGGCCCCGCCCCACCGCGCTGGCCGGCCCCACTGCGCTGGCCGGCCCCGGCCCTACCTGGCCACGAAGTCGCGGCTGACGTCCAGGAAGATGAAGAAGCACTCGTCGTTGGGCGTGTAGGCGCGGTGGGCCCGCAGCGCCCGCTTCACCTCCCGCATGGTCTTGAGGTCGAACACCAGCAGGTCGATCTCCTCGGCGATGGGCGGCGGCTGCATGGGGTCGGCCACCACCGAGCCGCTGGGCCAGGCGCGGCTGTTCACGTACAGGTACCTGCGCGAGGGGCGCTGCTCGCTCCGGGCCGCCTGCAGGCGCCCCCCTCCCCGGAACGCCGCGGGGCCCACCTGTTGTCGGGGGACAGACCCATGCCGACGATGTGCCCGTGCACGTCGATGACATGGTCCAGCGCGTCGAAGAAGGCGTCCGCGCCCCGGCCCTCGCCCAGCACCGGCCCCGCGGTGGTCATCTGGTGCGGCAGGATCTGCTTGACCCCTGCGGAGGGCTGCGTGAGGCAGCGGGGCTCCCCGCCGGCCAGGAGGGCCGCCCGCGCCCCGGAAGGAGGCCCCTTACCGATCTGGTGCGGCGAGTAGGTGAGGCAGCCGGCCGTGAAGACGAGCAGCTTGCTCTGCGCCGCGCGGCGCTCGGGGGGCCTGGTGCGGCCCCGGGCCAGCAGCTCGGCCGCCTTGGTCTCCAGTGCGCGCTCCGCCGGCGCGGGCCCCGCGCGCCCGTCCAGGACGCTGTCCAGCAGGCACCGCGGCCCCTCCCTGGCGCGCGCCGGGGCCGGGCCCTCCGCCTCGTCCTCGCTGTCGCGGCCCAGGCCGCCGGCGTCCAGCAGGAGGTCGGGGCTGTCGAAGCGGCTGCAGTCCGCCACCATCACGGTGCGGACGGTGCTGGCGTTGAGGTTCTGGATCTTGAAGAGCCGCTTCACCACGTTCACGTTCTCCGACTCCACGTCCTGCGGGGAGCAGAGGGTGGGCGCCGGGCCGCGGAGGGTGGGCGCCGGCCGCCGGGGCGCCCCCGCACCTGGAAGGCGTTGTTGAGCCAGAGCACCGAGCACGAGGTGATGTCCCCGATGCGGTGCAGGTTCCCTGAGATCAGGCTGGTCTCGGTGAGCCAGCAGCCGAACACGTCGTAGGGCTTGTTGCGCACGCGGGACAGCAGGGCGAAGGTGTCTGTGGGGAGGGGCGAGTTGGGGGGCGGGCCTCGGAGCAGGGGCAGTAGTGGGGCCAGCCCCAGAGTCTCACCCAGGCTGATGACCGCGATCTCCCCGGAGGAGGAGTTGTGGGGCCCCAGGAACACCCCCGAGGCCAGCAGCAGCGAGTCATCCTGGTTGAACTGGGAGAACTGGGTGTAGCTCCAGTTGTAGGGCCGCATGTCTGCACTGTGCAGCAGCGAGATGGTCAGATCGTTGTTCCAGATCTGCGCGGGGACCGGGCCAGTGGGCAACGGGCAGCCAGCCGTCGGGCGGAGCGGGACCCCAGGCGGGGCCCCTGAATGTCCGCCGGCGGCCGGGCGCCTCACCTTCACGGTGCAGTCCTTGGAGCACGAGGCGAACTGGCAGCCCGAGTGGGCGAAGCTGAGGTGCAGCACCTGGTCCGTGTGCTCCCGCAGCGTCTGCACCTCCACGCAGGGCACCGCGTCGTACAGCCGCCGGAACTCCTCGTACCAGGACGTGGCCGCTGCGGGGTGGGCACTGCTGGGCCCGCGCTCAGGCCTCGCTGGGCGCCCCACACCCCCCTTGGCTCGGCCCGGGCTCACCGCCTCCCGCCCCTGGCAGCCCCGGGGCTTTGGGGCTGACCTGGGTGCCGCGGCACGTCGCGGGCCACCTGGTAGTAGCGGTAGAACTGCTCCCTCCACAGGAACTCATCCCGCGACACGGCCTGCCACTGCCGGCACACCAGCCCCGCGGCCAGCACGTCGGCGGGGCCCAGGCTCAGGAAGATCTGGTAGACCAGGCTGTCGGGCAGCAGGGGCGTGCCCCCCTCGTCCATCGTGACATTCTGCCCCGGCGGCCCTGAAACCCGAGCGCAGCCCCCTTAGGCGCAGGCCGGGGGCCCCGGGAACTGCGCCTCCTGGGGGCTCCATCGGGCCGGCGTGCGGAGGGCCACAGGCACTGGCCACCGCGGCGGCCCCGCGCCCCGCACAGCGCGCTCGCTGGCCTGCGGGTGCCCGCTAGTTGCTCCGGCGGGCCGCGGACCTCCGGACGGCCAGGCTCCAGGGGCGGTGGGGCGGCTTCTGGGAGCCGCACCCCCACAGGGTCCCGGTCTGGGGCCTCCGACCTCCCCCGACGCCGGCCCGGGGAGGCGTCCGGCTGTCGGGACGCGCGGGACGCGGCCGCTGGACGCCCGCCACTCTGACCTTGCCGCCCCACGGCGCGCTCCCTGCGGGGCAGGTCCTCGCGAGCCGGGCCCGCTGGCGCTGACCGCTGCCGCGCGGGCCGCCGGGGCGGGGCGGGGCCCTGGGCGCGGGGGCTCGGGGCGGACGCGTCTCGGGGTTTCGGGGTGCGGGGCCTCGGCCCGGCGCGCACGGTCCGCTCTCGTTCTCTGGCCGGTTCCGGGTGCCGGGCCGCGGTGCGGGGGCTGCGGGGCTGGGCTGGGAATCGGAACCGGGGTTTCGGAGTTCGAGTCCGAATCCGGAGGCCGGACCCGGACGCCGTCCGGGGCCGGGGAGCCGGGCCAGGCCGATGACGACGCCCCCCGGCGGGCGCACTCACCGCGGCCGCCTCCGCCCGGATGCGTTGCCCCCGCGCGGGCGCCCGGCCTCGACCCGGGGACCCTCTTCCGGCCCCGCCGCCGCTCCGGCCGCCGCGTCTCTATGGTGGAACCCGCCAGGCCGGCGCCACGAGCCCCGAGGCATCGATGGGAGCGGAGAGCCGAGCGCCAGTCGCCCGAGTCAGCCGGCCCGCGCCTGCGCTATCGCCCCGCAGCCCGGGCGGCACTTGGTGCGCCTGCGCGCGCCGGGGCTCGCTCGGAGCCGCGCCCCTGGAGGCCCAGAGGGGCAGCGGTATGGGCGGGGCTTCGCGCGACGCTGTGCGACCTCGGTTCGAGACCCGGTTCAGGCCTCCCTGGTTTTTTCAGGGTTTTTGGTCCCTGAGCAGGAGGCTCCAGGATCCCGGTGCTCTTGACTGCGGGAAGAAGCCCACTTCTTGTTTAAGGAACTAATGGTGGTTTAATGGTGAAAATGTGCAAAGGCTGAACCCTGCGCAGAATGGAAATCAGGAGTGGGGCTTGTGGGCAAGGCGCCAGAGCTCACTTCCAGCTTTGTACACAGAGGTGGTGCCAGGGCCCTGCCGGGAAGCGCAGGGCCAGCCAGATTCCAGCTCGAGCTCTCGGGGGTGGAGGGAGCCCGTGACAGTTTGGAGAGGCCGGAGGCGGTCACCGGCTTCCTGGGCTGGGCTCCCGGGTGGCCCCTGGACTGTGACCCCGGTCGTGGCCATCCTGCCCTCACCCTCCCGGTCTCATCGCTGCCGCCGCCGCCGCCGCCATGCTGTCCCCCAGCAGTGCTCTCCTCTTGACCGTGCTCCTGGCCGCTGGGTCCTTGGGCCAGAGGGCTCGCCGACCCCCTCGGCCCCCGTCGCCCATCAGCACCATCCAGCCCAAGGCCAACTTTGATGCTCAGCAGGTAGACTTGGGGGGCCGGGCTCTGGCGCCCAGCCTGGCCGAGTCAGGCTCCAGCGGACCCACGTGCCCTCACGAGACCTGCACCCAGTTTGCAGGGACGTGGTTCCTGGTGGCCGTGGCCTCCGCGTGCCGCAACCTACAGGAGCAGGGCCCCCAGGCCGAGGCCACTGCACTGCGCCTGGCCACCCAGGGCTCGGCCATGGCCGCCAGCACCTTCCGGAAGCTGTGAGTCCAGCCCCAGCCCCCTGTGCCCGCCCCTGCGGCAGAACCAGTGTCCTGCACGCCCGCTGGGGTGGGGTCCCCAAGACCTCTGTACCTCTGCCCGCCCCGCACGCCCCAGGGACGGGATCTGCTGGCAGGTGCGGCAGCTGTACGGAAGCACAGGGGTCCCCGGCCGCTTCCTGCTCCAAGGTGAGGCAAGGGCAGGGGGGGGAGGGGAGGGGGGCGGCGCGCTGAGCCCCCTCTGCCAGCCCGAGGTGCCCGTGGGCCGGTAGACGTGGTCGTCGGGGACACGGACTACAGGGACTTCGCGGTCCTGTACCTGGAGCGGGCCCGGCGGCTGTCGGTGAAGCTGTACGGTGCGGGCAGCCAGAGGGGCGCCAGACTCCCGTGGACGCGCTCTGCCCAGCGGGGCCTGGGGCGGGGCGGGGCGGGGCGGGGCGGGGCGGGCGCTCCGGCCCCAGACCCAGCAGCCCGTCTGCCCGCAGTCCGCTCCCTCCCGGCGGGCGACTCCGCCCTGAGCACCTTCGAGCAGCGTGTCCAGGCGGCCAACCTGACGGAGGACGACGTCCTGTTCTTCCCCACCTACGGTGAGCAGCGTCCTGCCGCCCCGCCCCGCCTTGGGCCGGCCGCCCCTGCCGCCTGACCCCTGACCCCTGACCCCGCCCGCCAGGCTTCTGCGAGGCTGCCGACCAGTTCCACGTCCTGGACGGTGAGTGGCCGCGCTGGACGGTGGGCGTGGAGGGGGCGCCTGGGCCCCTGGCTGAGCCGCTCTGTGTGCAGAGGTGACCCGTCGCCGGTGAGCAGCGGGCAGACGCCACGAGGACGGAGACCGGAAGTGGGGGCGCTGCCGCACCCCGTGAGCCCCGGGCCAGGCCCCCCCGACCCCCCCTTGGCCGGAGCGGGGCGCTGCCTCATTAAACACATGCATCTGCCTTCCGCCTCCTTCCTTCCGTGCTGCCCAGTGGCCCCGGCACCGAGGCTGCGGCCTGGCGGGGCACTGAATCAGGGTACAGCGAGGGGGGCTGTGGGGAGCTCCAAGGGCGTGAGCCTGGGCCCTCCGTGGGGCTCCCTTCTCCCCAAGGCCCTGGCCCACCTGCCTGTCCCTCTCCGGGGCCCAGGCAGGACGGGGACCACAAAGCTGAGGGCTGGAGGGCACAGAGGTGCGTCTCAGCCTGTGAAGCTGACGTTTTCAGCTGAGTCTTTCCTTTCTCTCTTAGAAACATGGGCGATAGTTTCACACACACACACCCAGCAAGGCTAAAGAACAGCTTAGAGCGCTTCTGCCAACCCAGGGATGCAATGTGTCTGACAGAGAGCCCACTCAGTTTGTAAAGGCAATTAAAGCCTGTTGTCATGAAATTCCTCAAAAAGGAATCTTAAATTTAAAAATTTGAAGAAACCTAGTTAGACACTCACAGAGAGATTTAGCGACAACACCTATGTCTCATTTTAAAATATGGCATTTGGGTAAATCGGCTGTTCAGTCGCTAGGTGAGGAAGGCTTGAGGAACCCTAAAGACCACACCCCAGCTCAGAGGGCGCACCCGCTGCCCCACAAGGGGGCTGGACAGACTTCACTGGACTCTCCTGAGCTGACCGATCGCGACCCCTCTCTAGAGGCTCGTGCTGGGGAATTTTTCAGTCTACTGTACCCTCTACTAGATCTTTCGATAAGTTCCAAGAAATCCTAAAGGCATTTCAGTCTCCTGCCACCGCAACCGATCCCCCAGTCTCTCGGGGTCTCTCCCAAGCGGCAGGCTATAGGGCAACAGGCGGCAGTTCGGAGATCTCTGATAACCATCAGAAAGAGATTCTCCTGTTATCCTGGTAAGAGAAACTTGTATTTAAATAATTTGGAAAATGTAGGGGGATGAATGGCTCCATCAGCCCAGCCTGTAAGAGAATCTCACCCTTCCGCTCGGAATCTGTCAATTAGCACTAAGACCCCTCAAGGGGGTAAAAATGGGTGACACCCAAATGGCCTGGGAGTTCCTGCCCTAACTCCTCCTCCTAACCCTCTCGCAGTGTGGGTATGGCCAGATCCAGAAGCGGGACTACTGCCTCCAACAGATTTTGAGCCACTTGGTAAAAAAAATGCTTTCAATGGGCCTCCCTGGGGCGCAGGGTCGGTCTCAGCCTGTGGCGCTGTCGCAGCCCCTGCAGCGCAAGTTCGATCCCCGGCCAGGGAGCTCCCCACAGGGCGCAGCAGCCTCTCCCGTCTCCCCGCTGCCCCCTCAGCAGTGGGTCTCAGTGGATCCACCTGTTCTGCTCCCCGCTCTGTCTCTGGGGAGCCCTCTCACCACTCCCACCTCTGGCCTGCACCCCAGCTCTTGTGTGCATAAATAAAAAATAAAGGGGTTGAACAGAACAAGTAAATTCATAGTGAAAAGCGGAAATGGTGTCCAGAGAGCGCCGGGCCCAGGAGGAGGCCACGGGGCAGGGCTGGCAGGGGGCCCACCGGCCATGCGTCCTTCCTGCCCCTCCCAGGGCCTGGTCCCCCGGGCCAGCGGGAGCCTCTGTCCGCCCACCTGGAAAGTGACCCCTGCCGCCCCCAGGAGGGACTGGTGGTTCTGCTGTTCCGGGGTCACCCAGGCGCCCCGACACGGCCTCCCACCACCAGCTCCCATTCCCGGTCCTCCTGCCCGGCCTGGCCTCGAGTCCAGCCCCCAGGACCTCTCCGGCCCCGTGGCCTCTGTGGCCGCCCGTGTCCTGAGCCCTGCCCAAGGGGACGGGCCTCCGCGGGGGCAGGGCTCCTGCCGCCTCCGCACGGTGCTCCGGCTCGCGGGACCCACCGGCAGACGAGGGGCACCGCGCTGGGGGCGCTTCATTCAGCGAGTTTATTGGCCGGGGCCGCGGCTCCCCGGGACTCAGCCATCAGCCCCACCACGGCCCCTCAGGGCTGCGCCGGGCTCTGGGGGCGGGTCGGGCAGGGCGGGCCGGCTCCAGGCGCACAGTGCGCCTGCTGCCCCGGCTGGGCCTTCCGCTGCGGGCAGGGGGTCTGCTCCCACCGCTGGGCTGTCGGGACAAGGCTGCGTGAGCGCGCCCTGGCGGGGGGCGGGCGTCCCAGCTGACCTTGGGGCGCGCCCCTTCCGCCTCCCTCGCCTCCCGGGGTCGTGGGGGCCCCCGCCTGGGGTGAGAGCCAAGGGGGACCCGGCGGGGGGAGGGGTCGCAGCGTGGTCCACGGGGCAGGCAGGCGGGGGGGGGGGCGTCCGGGTGGGCCGTGGGAGCGGACACCCAGCAGCACGCGCCCCTGTGGGGCTCTGGCGAACTCTGGGTCTCGGGGAGCATCCGCTCGACCCCCACGGGGCTCTCGGGGGCGGGCCCGCCCGTGCAGCCCCCAGTGCGGGCGGTGACCTGGCAGGTTCGGGAAGACGAGGTTGTCGGGGGAGAGGCCCAGTGTCCGGAGCAGGCAGAGGAAGTTGTTCAGCGCCCAGAGGCCCAGGGCCCACCGTCGGCCTGCGCCGGAGAGCGGGGTGAGCGCCGCCCCCGCCGCCCCGCCGCCCCGCCGCCCCGCCCACCATCGGCTCACACAGCAGCTGGGCCCTCAGGATGCTCCGGCCGCCCGCCTGGCGCTCGGAGAACATCATGGCGAAGGAGGTGTAGTCGGTGTGGAACACCTGGACCTGCTCGGGGTCTGGGGCGAGCCGGCGCGTCAGGCCCTCCCGGGGCGCCTCCCGCCCGCCGCCTCCCCGGCCTCACCCCTGCCGCCGTCCACGGAGAACCGCCCCGTCCGGGCCTCCGGCGTCAGCACGTAGGACCAGGTGACACAGCGCTGGCCCCTGCGGGAGGCGGCGGGCAGAAGCAGAAGGCTCCGGAACCTGGCCGGGCCCTGGGCCCCCCAAGCCTTTCTGGGGCCCCCGCAGCCTTTCTGGGGTGAGGAGGGCTGGCTTCGAGTGTGCCCCGAGAGAATCGAGCTGTTTGTCCAGAGGGGTCCTGGTCTGAAGCGTGGACGGGCCTGCCAGAGGGCGGGGAGCTGGGCGCCCTCCCAGGCCGGACACACACACACACACACACACACACACACACACACACACACACACGCACGCGCGCGCCGCTACCCTCCCTCTCCCACCAGGGGGCAGCGTTTCTCCCTGGCAGGCCGCCAGAGCCCGGCCACCCGCGGGCAGGGGTTGAACAGGACACAGGGCTTAGAGAGCCCGGGGACGTCTTGGCCAAGCTGGCCTGCGACCCCTCCTTTCTGGCGGGGACCCTGGTGGGGCGAGCAGCTCAGGACACCCTCTTGCCCCTGCCGGAGAGCTCAGGGATGGGCAGACTGAGGGGCTGGCTAGGCCCTGACTGCAGTGCTGAACCCTGGAGCCAGCTGTTCCTGACACCCACTAGCCGCGGGCCCTCCTGGCGCGGGATCCAGTGGCGTGTCCCCACTCCTGTGTGCCCCGGGCCGGCGAGGCCACTGGCAGCCTGCTGGGTGCGCTCTGGGCGGGCGCGGGGGCCGGTGGCCAGTCTGGGTGGCCGGCCGGGAGCCGGCACAGGCCCCGCGTGCACTCACCGCCTCATGGCGTACACCACCTCCAGGCGGCTATTGTTCCTCCTTGCGAAGGTCGCGGTGAAAGGCCTCAGCAGCGACCCGTCCGCCCGCCGCAGGGTGTTGCCCCCCAGGCCCAGCACGTACCACGTCCCCTGGAACTGCAGGGACCGGGGTGGGCAGAGACTGGGGGCGCCGGGCGCCCTCACCAGGCGGGGCTCGCGGGGCCTGCACCCTGAGGCTGGCCCCGGTCTGGGGGCTCGGAGGACCCTGGCTTTCCTGGGCCCCAGCCCCCACCTGTGCAGAGGGCCTGGGGTGCCCCCACCCAGGGCCTGCGGGGCTTGCAGGGGAGCGGCCGGCCCGTAGTGTGGTCTGGGTCCTGTCTGCGGGGCTCGGGCGTTGTAGGGCTCGGGCGTCTCCGCGGGAGGCTGAGAGTAGGGTGGGTCCCAGCGGGGCTGGCTGCCCCCGCCCCCGCCCCCAGACCTGGGCTCCATCGAAGCTTGACAGGACGGTGCTGACCGTCGATCCTGGTTTGTGGGGCCCGAGGGGCTGACCCTTCAGGGCTGTCAGCAAGGACAGCGCTGCCCACAGGGCCTGGCACGGCCCCATCCGGCTGGGCAGCAGGACGGCAGCCCACGGCGCCCCAGAGACGCCCCTTTATGGGCTCTCCTGGCCCGTGTCCCTCCCCGGGGGTGCGCCCTGCCCAGGACTGGAGGGCGGTGGGTGCAGAGGGCCTGGGGCGGGCTGGCTTCCCTCCACTCCTGCCCCCTGCTGGACCCACCAGCTCCAGGGCTCTCAGGGCCTCGCCTCCCCTCCCCCGCTCCCCCCATCCCCTCTGGCGCTGTGCCAGGTCCCAAGGCTGCCTGCGTCCGCCAGGACAGACTGCCCCGTCCTGGCCGGAGGTGACCTCCTGAGGCCGGAGGGCCACGCCACAGCGTCCTCGGGCAGGAACGCGGAGCACAGGCCGCCCCCGCTGCTCCTTGGCAGGAGCCTGTGGAGTGGGAGGGGCGAGGAGTGGGGGCACCGCGCAGGCGGGGGGGAGGGCCGGGAGGGTGGGGGTAGGGACACCCACATTGGGGTGACGGGGCCTTCGAGGGAGCCTCTGCCAGCAGAGGTGGGGGCAGGGATGCGAGGGGTGGGGGCGCGCCCCGCTGGGGGGCAAGTGAGGCTGCTCCGCAGGTCCTGGGCTTCCAGCCACCCTGGAGGAAGAGACTGGGAAGAAAACACCCCCGTTCCCCCAGCAGAGCGTGGGGCGCCCAGCCCGCCAGATGGCCGGGAAGGCCTGCGCCGGCTCCCGGGAAACTGGGAATTTAATTACACAGAATTAAGAACAAGTGCCCGGCTGAGGCAGCTGTGCCAGGCGGCCCTTGGTCTTCGCGTCCGTGTAGCCGCGGCTTTCCGGGGCTCCTGGCCTGGCGCGGTGCGGACGGCCCCACGGGGGCCCGTTCAGTTCTGCCCCCGCGTGCGCGGCGCCACAGTGAGTCCGGGTCAGAGCCTCGGGAGGGTCTCCGCGGCCGCCCGTTTCCAGAGCCCTCAGCCTGCCGGACGGGACCCCAGGCAGGCTGAGCCCGGCCGCTCCCCAGTCTGGGCACACACAGGCTCTGGCAGGCCCGGTGCCCGCGCGGGGTGTGGGTGGGCGCGTCCGCGGCAGCTCCATTGCGGAGTCCCAGGCCCAGGATTTGAAATCGGACCAATCAGCACCTGACAAACTTTCCACCAATCGAAGGTGCATTGACGGACCCTCATTTGCATACAGCTGCCGGGCCCCGCCCCCCGCATCGGGTCGTGGGGCAGCCGCCCTTGCCCTCGCCTGAGCTGCGCCCAGGGGCTCCGCGGCTGCGGGGCGCTGTAACTGGCACGGGGTCCCCAGGGGTCTGGAGGGCCCGCCGCCCACCAGCCGTGCGCCCAGGGGAAGGGCTAGGTCTGAACGGGAAGCGTGAGCGCTCCCAACTGCCATGGGGTGGGGCAGCGGCGGCCTCAGCGTGGGCGTCCCCAGAGGCCTCTGCGCCCCCCCCCCCCGCAGTGTCACCCCGCGAACCCCGTTTGCTGTCAGAGGTGCCGCCTGACAGCTGTGGGCTTCCCGCCCCCCCGCAGGCCCCTCAGGGAAGGGACCTCCAGCCAGGGTGGTGTGGAGACCGTGAGGCTCCCCGAGCTCTGGCGTCTGTGGGTAGGGCCTGCTGGCACCAGGCCTCTGCCCGTGGCTGCCCCGTGGGCCTCCTCATCCTGGCCCACAGACCCCTGCGGCTCCAGAGCTGCCCCAGGTCTTCTGGGGGGTGAGGGAGGGAGGAAGCAGGCGGACTCACCCCGTTGCTGCCCGCGTCCCCTTGGGGTGGGTGCCCACCCACTCTGGCCTCTGGGGGGCCCCACAGTTCGAGCCGAGGGCCTGGTTCCCGCACCCTCTCCGCAGCCGCTTAGGACCTGGGCCCAGGCCCTGGTCTCACCCTGTGCTGTCACCTTGTGTGACCTTGACCCTCCCCCAGCCCAGGCCTGGGCTTACCGCTGCCCTGACACCCCACGGCCCCTCGCACCGGGCCCTTTCTCCTGCCTGGGCCGGGCCCCCACCCTCGCCCCCTCCTCCCGAGACCAGCCGGTGGCCCCTCTGTCCAGGGCCCGAGCCCTAATGCTGGCCTCAGGAAGCAGTGACCCCCATGGCGGCCTGGCCTGGCCCACCTCTGCCCACATGGGATCTGCTGGCCGCTGGGCCACGGACGCGGCGGGAGAACATGGGAGGCCCCGGAGCCGGGGTGCCCTCGAGCCGAGTGTCCAGACGGGGGTGCAGGAGAAGGTGCCGGCCCAGACTGGACCCGGGTCAGTGACCAGCCGTCCTGGGCGCCCACCCCTCCGCCACCCCTGCCCAGGGACTGGGCACAGCCTGGCCGCCTCCCCGGGGCCTTCGGGGGGCCAGGAGTCTCCTCGGGGCTCCTGGCTCAGGAGACACTGAAGTCCCAGTTCGGCACAGCCCCTGGAGGGCATCGGGGGGCAGGGCCGGGAGACCGGGGCCCAGCCCCGGGCACAGGCTCTGGCAGGCGCCCCTCCAGCCAGGGATGGCCGCGTTCCAGAGGGGAGACCGTTGCCGAGGCCCAGGCCGCCAGGCTGCTGCCGCCCCCACCCACCCAGGGGAGGCCGGCACAGCCGCTGCCGGGAGGGGCTGCGGGGCTGCGGGGCAGGCGGGGGCAGGCGAGGGCGGACAGCCACTGGCCTGTGGGGGGCGCCTCCGCCCGTGCCGGGGTGGGGGCACAGGCGGACCCCTCTTGGCCAGGCAGGGCTGACCCCCGAGGTACCCTGGAGGTTTCCAAGAGCCCTTGAGGCACTCCACTCCTGGAGAGCCCTCCAGCCCAGGGGTCTCGCCCGAGGGGTTCGTGGAGCCCCGCCTGGCCGAGGGGCCCAACCTCCCTCCCCTACTCCTGTCCCTGCCTCACTCTGAGAGCCCCCCCCAGATCTGCACCTGGGCTTCTTGCAACAGCCCCCAGAGGGGCCCAGCGGCAGCAGGCCCCGGCCGAGGTCAGGCAGCCAGTGCCAGGGCTGTGGGGGACCCGGCTGCCTGCCCGTGGGGGGACCGGCTGACCCCACGCCTCTCCCAGGCATTTCGAGACATTCTTGGAGCCGTTCCAGACCAGAGGCCGGGGCCGCCAAGGACCCAGCTTCTGGGCAGGTGCCCGCTCCCCGCCCGCCCCCCTGGCCTCTTCCCAGCGCCCTCCAAGCCCCCAAGCCTGGCTCACACGCACCCCTTCACCTTGGCCAGAGCTGTCGACCCCTTGACCCCCAGCAGTGGCCCCGGGCAGGAGTGGAGAGTGGGGGACACATCTGAGCAAAGCCCAGGGCCTCCGAGACAGCCAGCGGGGGACAGGGAGGCCTGGGGGGCAGGCACCGCACATCCTCTCCTGGGAGATGCTGTGCGCGCAGGCCGGGCCTGGGCCCCAGGTGGCAGTCACGAGGGGGCGGCCTGTGCCCGGCTGGGGCCGAGGGGCCCGCAGGGGGCGGCTGCGCCCACACGCCGGCCTGAGCTCCCCGCTGGCAGATTCGGTTTCTTTTCCTTGGCCCCGGCTCCCAGCACCACCTGGGCCCCCTGGGCCCTTCAGGTCACGCGGGGCTCGGCGTGCTCCTAGGTCACAGCCGCGAGAGAGGGCGGCCATGGGAGGACGGGGTGCGAGCCCCAGGTGGGAGTGGACGGAGGACTCAGGCGGGCGAGGCCCGGCCCTGCCCGCCCGCTCTGCAGGGCCTCTGTGACCCCACGAGGCAGCGGGGTGCGGGGCAGCGGTCAGAGCGCTTACATAAATGCCCTGCGGGAGACGGGGCTGCAGCTGGGCGGGAGGCACAGTCTGCCCAGCATCACGAGCTCCCAGTGGGCTGTCCCTGGGCCTGGGTGGCGGCCAAGCCAGGCCCATAAATAGGGGTCTCCTCGAGCCTCTGCTCCTCCTGCCGCCCGCCCGCCCTGAGCACTGCTGGCTCCAGGCCTGGGACTGTCCAGTGTGGGGAGAATGGCCGCGCAGCACAGTCTGTGGATGGGGTTGGTCCTGCTGGGGGTCCTGCTGGGGGTTCTGCAGACCGGGGCCCAGGCCCAGGTGCCCCTGCAGCCCAACTTCCAGCAGGGCAAGGTGAGGGCTCCCCTGCCCGGCGTCGTGGGCGAGGGGGCTCTCCCCGCGGTCCGGTCCGCTGTCTCCAGGAAGAGGGGAGCTGCCCAGCGCTGAGCAAAGGCGGGCTGGGGACCGGAGGCGGTGCGGGGAGACCGCAGTCCAGGGGCGCGGGGGGCCAGCGGCCCGCAGCACAGGCAGACCGCGGGCCGACCAGCGCGCTCGCACCTCCAAGAGCGCGACGCAGAGGAGACAGCACGCGTCCCCCCACCCGGCCAGGCCACCGAGCGGGTGGTCGGGAGCAGCGCTCGGGACGATGGGGGTTCTCGCCGCGTCCGCGCCCCGCGCCCCGCGTCCCGCACACGCAGCGCTCAGGACGCGCGCCTCCCGCGCCGCCCCGCCCGCGCCCCCTCCCCGAGCGTCCCTAGACCCCTGGCGGCGACGGAGGGCGGAGGGGTCCACCCCGGGCGGGGCGGGGTCTCTGGGGCCCGACATGGGGCGGGCGGGTCAGGGGCGGCATCTGGGCAGGGGGCGGGGGCTCTGGGCGGGGCCTGGCCTCTGGGGGCGGGGCCGAGCTGGAGACTGGAGGGGGCAGGGCAGGTGCGCGCGGCAGTCGGCGGGGAGGGTCTCGGGGGCCCAGGCCCAGCTCGGGGCTCGTTCGCCGCAGTTTCTGGGGCGCTGGTTCACCACGGGCCTCGCCTCCAACTCGAGCTGGTTCCGGGAGAAGAAGGCGAAGCTGTTCGTGTGCAAGTCGGAGGTGACCCAGTCCGCGGACGGCGGCATCAACATAACCACCACCTTCTTCAGGTGGGCGGCGGGCAGGCTTCTGGAGACGCGTGTTCCCCGCCCGCGGTCGCCGTCTAGGGACATCCCAGGCACCCCCGGCCCGGAGGGTGAGCCCCGCCCGGAGGGTGACCCCTGACCGGGAGGGTGACCCCTGACCCGGAGGGTGACCTGCCTGCAGGAATAACCAGTGTGACAGCCGGACCATGCTGCTGCGCCCCTCGAGCGCTGCCGGCCGCTACAGCTACACCAGCCCCTGTGAGTGGCCCACACCTGCTGGCCCCGCAGGGCGACCCCGGCCCTCGGGCCATGGGGCGGCAGGGGCAGCCCCTGGGGTCGGACAGTCCAAGACCTGCCGGGCCTGGGTCTGCCCCACACTCGGGGGGGCCCTGGCCCCTTCCTCCCCGCCCCAGCACCCCAGCCCCGTGAGGGGGTGCCCCCAGCTCTTGCTGCCCAGGTACCCCAGGGCCCCCAGCTGTGGGGGCTGTCCCCTCCGGGAAGCCTGTCCTCTTCCGGGGTCTCACCAAGAGGTGGTGGCTGCATCATGAACCCCTAATTTTCTGGCGTACATGTTGACCCCCCAAGATACCTGACTTGGGGACGCCTGGACCCTGCGTGTTCCCGGCTGGGCGGCCGCGTGCCCAGTGGGGGCGGAGGCGGGAGGCAGCAGACGGGCCTGGACCCCTCGGGGTCCTGCCCGGCAGGCGCCTGCCCCCAGCCGCCGTCGCGCCCCAGACAGGGGCAGCGCCCACGAGGTGTCGGTGGTGGACACAGACTACGAGCGGTACGCGCTGCTGTACGGCGAGAGCCCCGCGGCGGGCTTCCTCATGGCCTCGCTCTACAGTAGGTGCCCGCCGGCCTGGCCGCCCGGGCAGGGGCGGGACTGGGCGGGCGAGGCCCCCGCTGAGGCCGGCCCTCTCTGCCGCAGGCCGCGGGCGGAGCCCCGGGACCGCCCTGAAGGAGAAGTTCACCGCCTTCGCCCAGGCCCGTGGCTTCTCAGAGGATGCCATTGTCCTCCTGCCCCTGCCCGGTGAGGGTGCTGATCCGGGGCGGGGCGCGGTCAGATTATCTGCGCCTCCGTTTCCGGGGGGCTGGGCCGGCCCTGGGGGCCTGGCGCTGCAGGAAGCTTGGCCTGTCCTCGGCCGCCCTGGCCCCCGGGCACGGAGCACCCTGCTCCCGCCGAGGCCGGCCCTGGGTGGCGGAGCGGGGCGGGGAGCCTGGGACGGTGGGGTGTGAAGGAGGCTGCGGTTTGGGGGTTCATGTCCGGAAGGGAGGGGCGCAGGCAGCTGACTGGCTCCTGGGCCTCTTTCTCGGCAGATAAGTGCCTGGAGGAGTAGCAGTAGGTGAGTGGGGGCTTCGCTCACTCACTCCATCCGCACCCCACCCTGCGTGCACCCGCCCCTGGACACGTCCCCCGAGCGGGGGCGGGGTGGGCCGCGCCCCAGAGAGCAGCCGGGTGGGGTCGGGAAGGCGCCCAGTGGCCGAAGAGGTCGAGGCTGGTGGCCGTGGGCGGGGCTGCCCAGGCTGACCCCAGAGCTGGGGGCTCCTGCGGGGTTCCCTGAGCTGCTGGGGTGACAGGAGCTGGGGCTGGGGGGCTCTCAGGGAACTCGGGAGCGGGGCGGCCTCAGACGGACGGCCGGGCGCTGGACCTGCCCACCCACAGCCCCTCTCGCAGGTGCCGCGCCCCGGCCTCCCTCCTGTCCAGCCATCCAGCTGTCCCCCAAGACCCCGGCCCTGCCCCTCCTGCTCCCATGCGCCGCTTCCTCCTGGCTGAGAATAAACTCCAGATGCAGTGACGTGCCTGGTCTGCCTCTGGCTCCCTCACACGGGGGCGGGGGGCCTGCGTGGGGCGGCTGGCCTGGGGGCCACTCCCTGGTGTGAGCCCCGGCCTGGGGGCTGGGGCGGGCACCGGCTCAGACGCTCGCGCTGGGGGCAGCTGCTGGCCCGGCCCCTCTCGGCCCGGCCCTCTCCATGCACTTCGGGCCTCGGCCTCCCCTCCTCCTCTGCAAAGGCTGGGGGCCAGTTCTTTGGGGACCCCCAGAGGGGCGCTCTGTGCTCGCGCCTGTTGGGGGGCAGCCAGGGCAGACGTCAGGACAGCGAAGTGGCCCAGAGGGCGCCGCCCGTGCCGCACACCCCCTCGGCCCCGCCAGAGTCGGTGCCCCATCCGCCCGCCCCCAGGCTGGTGCCCATGCTGCCCTCGGCCCCGCCAGGGCGCCCGACCCAGAGCCGTGGTCAACGGGCTTCCGAAGGTGCGGGATTAGCGAGCTCGCACAGGCAGAGACGGGCTGGCAGAGGCGGCTGCAGTGCTCACGGCCCCCGTGGGGCAGGCCTCGGAGTGGCCGCCGGGTGCCCCCCACTGCCTGAGCAGCCCCTGCCCCGCTGGCAAGGCCGCAGACCCCACACAGCCCGGCCACCTCCTGCCGGCCCCGGCGTCCAGCCCAGCGGCCGTTCTCAGGCCCGACCTGGGCCCGCCCGGCTCGGTGCGCGATGTCCACCCCAGCCTGACCCCGGCCCCCAGGCCCCCACGAGGGTGGACACTCCCGAGGACGCGCTTCCGGGAGAGCTTCCTGGAGGAGGGCGTCTGGGGGCCGTGCCGGGGGCGGGCGGGGCCGGCCTGGCCCTGCAGGGCGCAACCTGACCCGTGGCGTCATCACCGGCTCGGGGCCAGCGCCCCGGGGCAGCTCGGGGGCATAAAAGCCTCCCGGGGCTGAGCCGCCCAGCTCCCTGCGGACCCGCCCTCACCATGCTGCAGCCCCTGCTGACCGGCTTCGTGCTAGCCCTGCTCGGGGTGTCCCCAGGCTGGGCGCAGGTCCCCATCCAGGACAACTTCGACGCCAGCCAGGTGCGTGGGCCCAGGCCCAGAGCGGCTGTGGGCGGGGGCAGCGCTCCAGCCATTCCCCTGGCCCGGGCTGGCGTGACCGGCGGGCGGAGGGCCGGGAGGGCGGCCGCCGCCCAGCCCAGCAGCCCTCCCTGCCCGCCGCAGTTCCAGGGCGTCTGGTACGTGGTGGGGATGGCGTCCGACGACGAGGGCTTCCAGGAGGCCAAGGACAGCATGAAGATGCCCGTGGTCTCTGTGAGCCCCTCGGCCAACGGCGACCTGGCCCTCAAGTTCGGGTACCCCACGTGAGTGACCCCACGAGAGGCACATTGCCCTGGCCCTTAAGCCTGGGCTGGGCAAGGCCGCCTGCGAGTGGGGGACCGGGTCTCCCCACACCCCAGGGCCAGGCCCGGGGTGCGGCCTGCAGGGCCCGCCACAGCCGCCTGCTCCGGGGGTCTGGCGGGTCCAGGCGTCCTCCCGTCCGTGGCCTGCCCCAGGGAGGCCCCGCGAGACTCTGCGACTGCGTGGGGGCGCGGCCGGGGTGCCGGGCGGGTGGGCTGCTCAGGGCCTCGTGGCGCCTTCTCCCAGGCCCGACGGCGGGTGCCAGAAGCTGGACACTACCTACAGCAGAGGCGCCGTGGACGGACAGTACAGTGACGCGGGTGAGGCTGGGGAGGGAGGCCAGGGCCGGGGTCTGCACTGCCGTCCTGGCCTGCGTCCTTGGGGGAGCGCCCTGGGCGGGCTGGGGACCTGGGGGCGCCCTGGATGGCTGAGCAGGGGCTGGGGTCTTGGGGCAGGCTGGGCAGGGGCTGGCAGGGGCTGGCCGGGGCTGGCTGGGGCTGGCCGGGGCTGGCCGGGGCTGGG
>PVIJ01016603.1:0-32190 GCA_004024925.1 Scalopus aquaticus | reverse complement strand
GGTCCCCTGTATTCTCCTCTCTTCCATTTTGTGCCCTTATCCTCCCCTCCCCCCTCCCCCACCGCTGAGTGTCTCTCTCCCACCCCGCCTCCCTATAGTCCTGTTATAAGTGAAACCATTCGATATTTTTCTTTTTCTTTTTGGCTTATTTCACTGAGTATGATTCCCTCTAATTCCATCCATGTTGCGGCAAATTGCAAAAACACTGCATTCTTAATGGAAGGTCTGTCTTTTTGCTTAGAAGAAATGAGATAATAAATTTGAAAGAAATTTTGCTCAATGAACTTTAGCATAAGATATGAATATGCTCATCAGACTTTAAAATAAATTGTAAAGGACAGTACAGAAATTGAAAATGTATGAATCACTTATTGAGACTATCACTTATGGGACAATTGTATATCAAAACAGAAATTAAGGATATCAAATATACTCTAATTTCACATTTAAAATGGTGCTATGAAAAATTAAAGTATCTTCAGGTTTTTAACCAGAGGTATGTTATTTTCTACAAATACTATGATTTACAAAAGGTAGCCATTGACTTAGCTCTTAAATATTTTTACTTAAGTCCTATAGAAATTTATCTGAAATAGTTTTATACATAATATAAATTATTTCATTTATATTACATATTTATATGTAATATAAATTTAGCATTGTGCTGGACCTTTGAAAACTGATTAATCAATTTTAACAATACCAGTTACAACGGTGTCCTGCAAAAGAAGTTTGTTAAAAGAAGTTGATAAAAAATTATTTTAGGTTGTCATTTGGTCAAGAGAAATTGTCAAACATGGCAATTTTCTCAACTGAAAATGAGATAAGCAAAGACACAGTACATTTTGAAAGTAGGGGTATTGAGGCAATCAGGGAAATTTGTCTATGGATTGCTATTAAATGATACCAAGTGGGGAGAAAGAAGTACATTCTGAAAATATTACCGGTGAATTTGCTTCTATTAAAGTAAGGAAAGCAAAGTTATAATAAATTATATTTTGGTATAAATAAAATATTTAATAAAAATGTGAGTCAATACATTTACTTCCCAATTTATCAATATTTTAAAAATGACTAATGTTCTGGAACAAATTTAACCATTGAAAATTACATTCTCTATAATATACATAGTAATTTACACACACACACACACACACACACACACACACACACACACACACATATATATAAAGTACACATATTGGCACACAGTTTCCTTCTGCTTCAGGTCCCAGTATGGTTTGACATGGCACTATACTGGACTATATATATGCTATCTAGAGGTGAAACACATTAAATAAAAAAGACATAGATAGGGGCCTCCCTGGTGGTGCAACAGGTTAAGTTGCAGCACTGTGAACCTATCCAGAGCCACTGCAGCATGAGTTTGATCCCTGGCCAGGGAGTTTCCCACATGGCGCAGCAGACCTCTCCTGAATTGCCTGCTGCTCCCCTCAACAGTGTATTTCAGTCAATCTGCCTGTTCTGCTCCCTACTCTTTCTCTGGTGAATCCTCTCACCACCCCCCCACCACCCCGCTGGCCTACAACCCAGCTTGCATGCATAAATAAATAAAAAGACAGTTTGAAAGTTAAAGTAATGAAAAATATATACCACACTAAACTTAAGAAAGCTGGAATGGCTATATTAACAACAGACAAAATATACACAAGGCAGAAAATATGCCTTTGCCCAAAAGCTAGAAAGGAAAAACTTCATAATTTGTGCATCATGGGTATCAAGAAGGGTTTTGCCTTGGTGGTTGAGAAAATTAACCCTAGACTCAGTGCTGATCTGGTTCTGGGTAGCAAAGCTTAAAAGCAGTACCTGACAGCAACAGTGTTTCCAAATAAGTAATCACATCTTAAAACTGTATCCATATGTTCAAGAAGCTAGAGGAAATACTGAACATGTTAAGCAGAAATACAGAACCTATATAAAAGACCCAAATTGAACTTCTAGAAATAAAAACAAGGTCTGATTTAAATAGTACACTGGATGGTGGACCTACCTGGTGGTCTAGGGGTTAAGTCTCAGTCCTATCCCTGCTAGGGCCTGAGTTTGATTCCTGGCCAGGG
Source organism: Scalopus aquaticus (assembly GCA_004024925.1). Classification (NCBI taxonomy): domain Eukaryota; kingdom Metazoa; phylum Chordata; class Mammalia; order Eulipotyphla; family Talpidae; genus Scalopus; species Scalopus aquaticus. Next base: position 30,112 of record PVIJ01016603.1, on the reverse strand, counting down.
GGCTAGCCCACATGGCACAGCAGACCTCTCCTGTCTCACTGCTCTCCTCAACAGTGTATTTCAGTGGGTCCGCCTGTTCTGCTCCCCACTCTGTGGGGAATCCTCTCACCCCCTGAACCTCCAGCCTACACCCCAGTTCTTGTATGCATAAATAAATAAATCTTTTTTTTTTAAAAGGAGGGAGACCTCCCTGGTGGTGCAGGGGTTAAGTCTCAGTGCAACCAAGCTATCACCAGCCACTGCTGATGAGTTCGATCCCCTGCCAGGGAGCTAACCAACATGGTGCAGCAGACCTCAGCTATCTTGCCTACTGCTCTCCTTAGCAGCATAACAATACATCTGCCTGCTCTGCTCCCCACTCTGTTTCTGGTGCATCCTTTCACCCCTTCCATCTCTGGCCTACACCCCAGTCCTTGTATACATAAATAAATAAAAAAAATCTTGAAAAAAAATACACTAGATGGAATTAAAGGCAAATCAGACATTCTGAAAGAAGGGATTAGTGAATTTGAAGATGTAATGACAGAAACTATCCATAATGAAACACACAGAGACGAAAAAGACTTTCAAAATGATGGGTTATAATAGCTCCCAAATGGAACCAATCCAAATGTCCATCATCTGATAAATGGATAAATCGAATGCGGTACTCCATACAATGGAATTTTATTCAACAACAAAAGAGGTGACGTACTCACACATGCTACAACATAAATATGTGATGCCAAGTGAATGACATTGGTCACAAAGACCACGTGTTAAGTGATTCCATTTATATGACATGTCCAGGACAGTCAAATCTATAGAAACAGAAAGTAGATTGGTTGGTTTTCTAGAGTTGGAGGGGAATGGAAAGTGATTGTTAATGGATAGTTTCTTTTTGAGGTGGTGAAAGAGTCCACAATTGTGGTGATGATCACACAACTCTGTGAATATACTAAGAGCACTGAATCACACATTTTATTTTTTTTTAATATTTATTTTATTTATTTATGCATACAAGACCTGGGATAAAGGCCAGAGGTGTAGGGGGTGAGAAGATTCACCAGAGACAAAGTGGGGAACAGAACAGGCAAACACAAAAATACACTGCTGAGGGGAGCAGCAGGCGAGACAGGAGAGGTCTGCGCCATCTGGGTTAACTCCCTGGCCTGGGAGCCAACTCATGCTGCAGTGGCTGGCAATAGCTTGAAAACGCTGAGACTTTAACCCCTGTGCCACCAACGAGGCCCCTGAATCACACGTTTTACAATAGGTGAATGGTATGGTGAATTATATCTCAATAAAGCTGTTACATTTTGTAAATTTAAAAATTAAAACAATTTAAAGCTCTTAGCATATCTTTATCTGTTGATAAAGAGTTCAAAATAGAAAATACATAAATATGGAAGAAAAACAGAAAAAGCTGAAAGAATTCACCACCAGCAGACCTACAGTACAAGAAATGTTACAAGAAGTCTTTCAAGTAGCAGGAAAATGGTAGTAGATGGAAACCTAGACCTACACAAAGAAATGGTAATTGTTTCTTATTATTTAAACATTGTTAAAAAAAAAGAACATACTGTTTAAAGCAAGGGGGATGGAGAACACATTATAGTGAGGTTTAAAACACATGTAGGGAGCCTCCCCGGTGGCACAGCGGTTGAGCGCTGCACTGTGGAGCTGTCAGCAGCTGCAACGTGAGATCGACGCCCGGCCGGCCAGGAAGAATCCCCCATGGTGTGGCAAACCTCTCCTGCCTCACCGGCTGCTCCCCTCAGCAGTGTACTTCTGATCTGCCTGTTCTGCTCCCCACTTTGTCTCTGGTGAACCCTCTCGCCGCCCCACGCCTCTGGCCTGTACCCCAGCTTGTATGTATAAATAAAATAAAATCTTAAAAAAAAAACACATGTAGAAGGGCCTCCCTGTGGCGCAAGGGGTTAAGTCTCAGCACTATGAAGCTATCAGCAGCCACTGCAGTACAAGTTCGATCCCTGGCCAGGGAGCTAACCCACATGGCACAGCAGACCTCTCCTGCCTCGCCCACTGCTCACCTCAGCAGTGTATTTCAGTCAATCCACCTGTTCTGCTCCCCACTCTCTCTCTGGCGAATCCTTTCACCCCATACACACACCTCACTCTCCCCACACCCCAGCTCTTGTATGCATAAAAAAACTGTAATAAAATAAAAGACATATAGGAAAAAGGAATATGGCCAATAATAGTACAAACATTAGGAAGGAGAATTGGAAACACACTGTATAAGGTTCTTAAACTATACATAAAACAATGTACTGTCATTGGATGGCAGAGGCAGACTGTAGTAAGTTAAAGATTAACAATAAGTTAAAATTAAACCCTTAATGCAACCACAAATATAAGACAACAATGAGTTATACCTAATAAATCAACAAAGGAGATAAAATGGCATCATAAAAAATACTCAATAAATCCAAGAGAAGACCAAAAAAAAGAGAAAGAGGAAACAAGAAGCAAATAGTAAGCAGAAGATAGCACAAATGGTAAGATGGTAGATTTTAACCAACTGTGTCAATAATCTAATAACAGAGCTTCAAAATAAATGAAGCAAAAACTGATAGGACTTCATTTAGTAGTTGACATTCTACTGTCCGGAAGTGTTTCCTTGTCCTCTATTTATGTAGATCAGCTTGGACTCATGGATTCTTTATTTTTAATGATTAATAGAAGATGTACTTAAACATTAATACATATAGTCATTATTGTCAGACTTAATATGAGAAGCTAAAAATTCAATTTTCCTTCCTGGAAAAGTTTTTCTTTCCTATGTCTACCAGTTTTGAAAACATAACATCAGAAGAACAGGAGTCCAATTCCAAACTGAGCTCCGAAGAGGGAGCTCTTGGGTCTGAAATTGGGATAGACATTTGTTGAACTTGTCCAGGTCCAATGAAACAAGGCAGAATCTCCCATGAGCCCTTGGTGGCTGGAGTCATCATATTGAATGAAGCCCAGTACTCTAGTTTAAGCGGGGATCTTATAGTCAACCACTCAGCTTGCTCCTATTAGGTTTCTGAAGATATTTTCCAATAGGCAGGGTCGAGGATAGTGGGCTGGGTGGCTGGTGTGAGAGTTTGTACTTGGGGAACAACTTTTTGGCCCATGGATTTTTTAAAAATTCAAATTCATTCAGTGGATGGTAAAACAAAATGTTCTAAACTAATCTTGTGTTTTCCCTGCCTCAGCCTTGGAATTAGCTGTTACAAGTAGTCCTTGTTCCTGTTGGTGTTCAGTGGTTATTAGACAATAGAAATCAATTAGAGGCACATGCATTGGAAGAGAAGAAACAAAGATATCTCTTCTCTCAGGTGATAGGATTTTATTCGTGGCAAACCCTAGAGAATCAATGACAAAACTAACAATAAACATATTCAGCAAGTGGAAGGATACAAAATTAACATAGAGAATTCAATGGCCTCATAAATACAAATAAGAAACAATTAGAGGATATAATGTAACCGAAAACCCCATTTACAATAGCAACAAAGATTATATATTAAGAAGGAACCTAACAAGAAATGTGTGTGCGCGGAAGGGGAAATAGAGGAAAAATTTAAAATGCATTGGTCAAAACCCATTGATCTTTACAGTGCCAAAAAAAAAAATACACTCTAATGTAGGAAACGTTCAAACAAATCAACCAAGTTATTGGGGAATCCCAGTGTCGGAATTTTTCCTGAAGATACTTCTCAGATAATACAAAAAATACAGGGGCCTCCCTGGTGGTCTAGGGGTTAAGTATCAGTGCTATCACCACTATTTCCTGAATTCAATCCCAGGCCAAGGAGCTAACTCACATGTGGCACAGCAGACCTCTCCCGTCTCACCCGCTGCTCTCCTCAGCAGTGTATTTTGGTAGATCTGCCTGATCTGCTCCCCACTCTGTCTCTGGTGGATCCTCTCACCTCCTGCACCTCTGGCCTACACCCCAGTTCTTCTACACAAAAATTTAAAAAAATCTTTAAAAAATACAAATATACAGAAGGGTATCCTTTTTGGCATTATAGTTGCAAAATATTGGAAACAACCTATGTGGGCAAACATAGGAGAGTGGTTATATGATGATAACATCTATAAAATGGGGTGTTATGTAGCTGAGAGAGAAGGAGAGAAAGAAGATATTATCAAGTGAATAATGCAAAGCGTGCTGCCTTTCTGCTCGGTTTGTGCAAAAAGAATCACGGAAAGGATAAACCTGAAAGTGAACAGATTGGTAACCTCGACAATGTGGGAAGGGACAGTGAGGACAAAAGAAATGAAAAAAGCATTGACTTTTTAGTTAGTAAATTTGTGTTTCAGTCTTATGGGTTAGCAATTCTGGTTACTTAATGTGTGCTAAACAATTACACAGATTAGTACATTTACTGTGGGTGTGGGTGGGGAGGGGGAGGAGTCATTTTCTGTTGGATAAGGGATTTACAAATGTGGAAAGTGAGAAAACTAAACCGAACTTTGAGTTGTTGGGTTGAAATGGAAGGTATTAGTAATTAATGTGTTTAAAAAAACCTATATATATATATATAGATATTTAGATATCTATATATAAACACAGATATTGATGCATGTGTGTAGATGGATTAGAATATGCAGAGATTTCCTACTCTGTACACTCAGAGGGCCTAGACAACTACACATTGGTAGCAATGAACATTTTCTCAACCAGGGCTGAAAAAGAAAAAGCAAGGAAGTACTTTAAAAAAAAATAAGGGGGTGGGGCCAAGTCAAAGAGACATGGAAATCAATCTTAAAGCAGCTCCTACCGGCAAATCTGAGGCCATTTGCCTGTCAAAGGTAACGGTAGTGATTGATTTTATTTTTTAACATTTTCATTTGATTAAGAAGTAAGATTTTCATCACTCTCTAGCCAGCTATCTGATCCTTTTTGTTTTGCTCTTGAAAGGATAAATTTATTCCCCCATGATTTGGTTTAATTTATAGAATTAAATAAGAACACGTGCATGTTCTGATACATGAGCAAATGAATGGGGGAGAAGAGAAAGCTCTTGTTTACAGTAGGATAGTAACGAATAAATATCAAAGGAATGCTGGTGCTGGAAAATCAGCAATGGTTGTTGAATCTAATGCTTTATAGAGAGAGAATGATAAAACAAAGGTGGTAAAATGTAAACAATTGATTTATCTGCGTAAAGGTTACATTGTACTTCCTTGTACCATTCTTGCTTTTCTGTATATTTAAAATAATATCAAAATTAAGTTACCACCCACCTATCCACTCCCCAAACCAAAGAAAACAGGAAGTATTCTCGTACTGGTATGTCGTCGCTGATCACACTTTCTATTTTTTCCCTTCCCCAAATAAAAACTGCTTGGCTGCGGAGGTTTGCAAAGGGGTCTGAAAGAGAGGCTTACAATGCATTTTAATATTTATTTGAATGTTCCTGGGGTTTCACCATTCTGTTTTTGTTCCGCTCTTTTTAGATGAACCCTTTTCGTTTGATTCACTGCCATTCTTTCCCATCAGGCTAGCCCCTTTACCTAACCAGACGCACAGCATCATGTTAATAAAATTAGCATCAAATCTTTAAAAAAAAAAAAAAAGGGCCAAAGGCTTTACAGGAGGCGGGATTCCCCCCTTTGGTCAGCCACAGGAGGGCGGGAACAAGACCCGCGCGAAGCTTCCGCTTTCATTTCTGCGGTTATTAAGTCAACCTCTCTCATTAAAGGAGCACCACGGAAGGGTGATTTTTTGTCGGCGGACACTTCCCTTGAGACTAGTCCACCCATGACACAGGGATACCACAGTGTCGCATGAGGATGGATGGTCTATGAGAGCTCAAAAGCCACATCAGGTGTCCTCGATTCTGACAAAGAACTAAACAACAATTCACCTGACCTATCAGTTTGAGTCTCCTCTCTCTGTCTCCAAAATGCTGAACTTCCGGAGTGAACTCCTACCCCTGCATTCCAGACCAGTGGTTTGGTCCGACTCGCTGCCTGACAGGAGGGACGAGCTGCGTCTGCGCCGCAAGCTTTCGGGGGGTGGGGGGGAGGAACATGGCGCAAGCTCTGTCTGAGGAGGAGTTTCAGCGGATGCAGGTGCCGCTCGGCAGGGAAAAGACCACCGGGCTAGCGACTGGGAGTGCGGGGTAGACAGAGGTCCCGCCACCGTCTCGGAGAAGCGGTTGGCTGGGTTGGACGTGAAATCTCAGGGGTTGATTTGGGGAAGGGAAACTGAGGCACTGAGTGGTGAGACTACTGGATTTCGAGATACTCGGGTTCTCAGGGTTTGGGTTCTGTTATTTTTGTGAGTGGAGGAGAGATCCTGGAGTGGGCGATATTTTACTCATACCTGGAGGGGACGAGACCTTTGGACCCGTGCAGGGGACACTTTGGGTGGGTGATGATAACGTTGAGTTGGGAGGGAAGGAGATCCTGAGAGGGCGAAACCATTTTGTCTGGAGAGAAAGGAAGCCGGTGTACGATCGTTTGCGTCATGGTGCGGGGAGCCCTTGAGAAGGCAATACCATTACCCTGTGTGAGGTGGAAATTTTTGTGGGAGATACCACTATGCCAGGGGGTCGGAGAAAGACCCCACATGTCATTGTTCCTGGGAGTTGGAGATCCTGTGTGAACAGTGGTAGTGAGTCCTAGGAAGGGGCGGTGCCATTGGATGATTAGGGGTGGTCCCATTAGATCTGGGGTAAAGAAAGCCCTGAATGGATAATATTCTGGGTAATACCATTAATCCCTGTAGAAGGGATTTTCACCTGAAGAGGTGAAAGAGTGACACCTTGGACAGCATGGAGGGGAGGTCACTGGGCTTTGGGGGCTACCTTGACTAGGTACAATGTCCCCTTGATTCTTTTGGGGGTACTCTGAGATGGGATAAAGGACATAGCACTGCATCATGAATGAACCTTTGCAGAGACAGTTCCTTGGGTTTTATGTGTGGAAGTATTTGGGGGGATGATCTTTTGGTTTTGTGTGGAGAAACTAAAAGGGGGACCCCCTTGCGTAGGGTCCTGTAGAGGGAGAGAATGAATTCAAAGTAAGGACAGGGAATCCATTGGTCTTTGACTGAGGAAAACTAATAGTCCCTGTGTGAGGGTTGCTTTGGTTGAAGGGTGAGATCGTTGGTATGTGAAAGGGGAAGACTCCTATAAACTGTAGGGGATTCTAAGAGTAATCCAACTGGCCCACCTAAGGCTTTGTGGAGCAGAGACACTGAAGGTGTAGGGCTATCTCATTAGAGCATAACTGGGGAGATCTTGAGGGATGTCAGGGATCCTTGAGTGAGGAAGATTGATTCCATCTGGTCACCAGTGAGGGAAAAGCCGTTGGGCTCTAATAGATAGGGAATCTAAGTGGGTGCTAAGGGTATTCCAATTGGCTCACCCTTGGAGAGATCATTAGGTCCTGGAGAGGACAGGGGTAGAAAAGATTCTGTAGAGGTTAAGCCCTCTGACCTTTAGTAGACCACCAGTCAGTGGAGGCTGATGCCATGGAAGGAGGGAAAGATCCTGGTGGATAAGGGCCAGTGGGTCTGGGAAGAACTGGCTTCAGTGCCCTACAGGGCTGGTGGGTAAGGATATGCTGTTTGGAATAGCCCCAATTTCACTTTCCTTTAATTCTCTAAAGGGTCTTGGACATGTTTGGAGAGCCTTGGGGCCAGGGACCCCAGGAAACCCCTACTCCATGAAAATTGGGTAGAATACCAGCTTCTCTTCCCTCAGGAAAGCAGGAGTAAAGGAAGCCTGTCTCCCACCCTGAGGGGCTTTCAAATCTGGCCAAGAAGATAGACAACACTCACGCTTGACAGAGGACAGTCAGAACAGTGTTTATAGTGTGTGATGAGGTCAGCCAAGATGAGGAGGAGGAACTTTATCTTGTGGGTGTGGAGAACCATGGAACATAGCAAGAGCCTGGCTGGGACAATGTGCTGTCATGGCCCGAGTTCAGAGTGCTTTGAAAGAGAGATGAAGGCAGCAGGGAGATGGAGGGGTGAGGTTGGCTGTGGTTATAAACAGAGCTGGATGAGGAGGGACAGGGCCTGAGGGGCTGGAAGCTCAGTAAGGGTGCAGCATACACAGGTCTAAGGGACTCACTAAAGAGGCAATTGGAAGGCAGCAGGGTTTGTGGGGCTCGGGATTGTTTCCCTCATGGTGATGGTAGGGGCACATTCCCAACCAAGTCATTTTCCTTTCCTGCCTCCCCATAAGGCTCAGCTCCTGGAACTCCGGACAAACAACTACCAGCTGTCAGATGAACTACGCAAAAATGGTGTCGGTAAGCTGAGAGGGTCTTATTAGGTGGGGGTGTTTTTAGGAGTGGAAGCTGAGGGCAAAAATCTCAGGCCTGGCAGGAAGCTCTTTCAGCTCTCTGCCACTGACTGAGGCTGAAACGCCCTGCTTTCCCTATTCCCTCCACTAGAGCTCACCAGTCTTCGACAGAAGGTTGCCTACCTGGATAAGGAGTTCAACAAAGCTCAGAAGGTACCTTCCTCCCATTCACTCATCCACACTTCCCTGCAGCTACCTGACTCATGCGTCTATCCTGTGAACATCTACAGTGAACCAGAGCTAATGTTATATGCTGCCATTAGTCATTCAAAAAATTCTCATGGAGATCCTTCAGTCTGCTAATTTTATCTGATCTTGCTTGATTTATTGACACATTTTAATTTACTCTTGATTTATTTTTAATATCAATTACTTACACATTCTCATTCACCAAATTTTTAATTAGTCAAATGTATTGGTAAATCTGCCTCAAGTCTGCCTCCTGTCCTCCACTTACACTGCTGCTTTGTGCTCCTATTTCCCATCCCTGTCCTGGTCCTACTGGTCAAATGAGACTAAGCCTAACTCTCCCATCCTCTAAAGATGAGATAGCACATAACCTGTTATGGCCCCTCAAGGCACTCAAAGCTGTCCTTTGTTTCTTTTTTCCCTGCTTTGTTCCCATGAAGAACACAATGTTATAAATAGTATATTTTCCATAGATAATTTGTTACTTTGTTACATGAAGAAATCTAGACTGCAAGGTCGCAGTCACGATGCGGCTTTTCTTTGGTAGGGTGCTGATTTCCTCAACTTGGCAATGCCCTTGGCTTCCCAGCAGAGGAGTGGCAGTTTCCACAGACAAGTTTGGACAGATATAGCAAAGAAACCACAATTTCTGAGTCCAGAGATTCAGCTCATGAAGTGTTAAATAGTAAGACCCATGAACAATTTTAGGAGCTTAGAGGAAAGGACGATTTCTGTGCTGTGGCACCAAAGCAGGATCCCCCTCATTCATTTACTCACTCCATCAGTCCTGTGAACTACAGATTGTCACACAAGTTCCGTGGCTGAAGACATTCCCATTCCCCAACCTCTGTCATTGTTGTTCCCCCCTTGACACTTGTCACATAGTCTTCATACCAGAGTGAGGGAGTCCATCTCTGTTCACCTTATCTCTTTTCCCACTCCTTTCACCTTTAGGCACTGAGCAAGAGCAAGAAAGCTCAGGTAAGGGGACCCATGCATGGTGGGTAAATGTGTTTGGGAAACTGTCTTAGCTGGAATCTCCTTGTACTGGCCTTCTTCTCTGTGTGTGCTCTCCTGTGACTATCTCACTGCCAAGTGTTTCTGTGTCTCTTTGTTTTCCTGAGTTTGTCTTTCACTCTACCTGTCTTTCCTTCTCCCTTTCTCTCTGACCTTCTCTCTGAATCTCTCTGTCTCTGTCTTACTGTTCTTTCTTCTCTGATTCTTGTCTCTCTCCCCAGCCTTCTTGTCTCTTTCCCACCTGTTCCCATTACTGTGATCATTTCTCTCTTCTCTTCTCTTTCTTTCTCCCTATTCCTCTATCTTCCTGACTCATTTCTTTCCCTGTACCCCTCTTTGTTCTTTTTCTGTCCTGTTCTCTCCCTGTCGATCTGTTCCTATCATTCTATCTTCCTGCTTTTTCTTGTTCCTGTCTCTCATTCCTCATCTCTCTTCCTTCCCTGTCTATCCCCCTTCCCCATCTCTCGCTTCTCTTTCCTCTATTTCTTCCTACCCCTTTCTTTCCTACCACTCTCCCTCCATGTTTCCCTTCTTTCTACCCCCGTGTATCTCTCTGTCTGTCTGCCTTATTTCTCCCTATACATCCTGATTTCACCTGTCTCATTCGCCTTAACTTATGTTCTTCCCCCTACCATATCATTTGCTCCCTCTCTCTGTTTCTTTGCCATATCACCCCATCCTTTCTGTCCTTGTTGGAGACCTTGTCTATGTCTGCCACTGCAGGAAGTGGAGGGGCTGCTGAGTGAAAATGAGATGCTGCAAGCAAAGCTGCACAGCCAGGAGGAAGATTTTCGTTTGCAGAACAGCACGCTTATGGCCGAGTTCAGCAAGGTGCTGGTGCCCTGGATAGCCAAGGGGAACCTGAGGGGGAATTTAGCAGTATCTGAGGGCTAGAGGTCACCTGGGCTGAAGCCCTGAGACAGTAGTGGGTGGTTGGACAGAGGCGGGCTCTGGATCACTGTCCATGGTGCTGAAGCAGGTCCTGGACAGCTGCTGGGGGGCAGTGATTTGACAGATGGGCTATGCAATATGCTGAGATTAGAAGGCTGCAGCCTCTGGGGTCAGCTGGTTTCTGGCTAAGACACTCCTCTGAGCTTTAAGTTTCCTTGTGTATATTTTGAAGCTGATGCTATGGAATCCTAGGTGGTTGTATGGGTGGGTAGGGAGTTCTTAGGTAAAGCTCTTAGGATTAATGTGGGATAGAAAGATGTTTGAACTGCTTCCCTTTCATCTGACCTGAGCCTAGGGTTCTAGTTCTTCTACATAAGCCATCCTGGGTTGGATAATTCTATCTTCTTGTTGATTTTAGCATCCTGGTTGTTTCTAAATGCACTGGGAAGTTGTAGACACTTTTTTTGTGTGTGTTTTTCTCTATCTTCTGGTATCCATGGTCAGTTTTTAAAGTCTTTAGTGTGTTTTAGTGAAAAAAAAAACTCATGGAAACAAAATTGATATTTCCAAGGCTACATCTAAGAATGTAGTACATAAGATCTTAAGAAACAAAACAACCTTTAAACAGGTACAATATCAGGAGAGATGATTTAGCAAATAGCAGTCAAGAGTTAAAAAAAAAACCCTAGGGCCTCCCTGGTGGCGCAAGGGGTTAAATCTCAGCACTATGAAGCTATCTGCAGCATGAGTTCAATCCCCAGTCAGGGAGCTGGCCCATATGGCACAGCAGACCTCTCCTGCCTTGCCTGCTGCTCCCCTCAGCAGTATATTTCAGTAGATCTGCCTGTTCTGCTCCCCACTCTGTTTCTGGTGAATCCTCTCTCACACCCCTCCCCCGCACCTTTGGCCTACACCCCAGTTCTTGTATGCATAAATAAAAATATAAATCTTTAAGAAAAAAGTATGCATAAATAAATAAATCTTTAAAAAACAACAACTAGATTTTGACCTTATCTTTTACTAACTGTAACCTTGAGCAAGTCACTTAACTTGCTAATTTCCTGGTTCTCAAATGTTTAAAATGAAAATGATGATAATAACAGTACCTGCCTTGTAGGGTTTTTATGAGGACTGAATGGGTTAATGTCTATAAACTACTTACAACATAGCCTTGCAGCGGCATCAGCTATGTAAGTGTTAACTACCAAAAGAATCCTTTTATGAATTCATTTTCCTCCAAAATATGTCTCACTTAAAAGGTTTACATCCACCCTGTAGCCCTGCCCTGCCTCTTTCCATACCACCTTTCACTTGCTGTTCCCACAGCCTCCTTACTGGACTCTCTAGCTTCTTTTACTAGTCTAAGCCATACAGGTTGCACTGACCTACAGGTCTTACCACATCAGCCCTTTAAACAACACCTTTCAGTGGGTCTTTGCCCCTGCCAGTTGAGAGCCCCTAATGTTCACATAACAATTGACCTTATCACCTCACTTCTCACTACTTCCTATCTGCGACCTTGGTGGTATCATAGTTCTTATGGGATGAGTCAAGGACAGTCATTCTTCCATAATCTAGCTCATGTTTCCTGCAACCAGCCTTGGGTTAGGCACTGGGCCAGGTATAGAGACCTCCTTCACATTCCTACTCCTCCCAGGAACTGGAAGTGCTCAGAGAGACCTGGGCTCAGGGTCTGCTTCCACTACTTATTTGCCAAGACATTTCAGCTAATTGTTCCTTTAACGAATAGTTCATGAGCACTCACTATGTGCTCTGTATTCTGGAAAGCAGTAGTGAGTAGCACAGAATAGTACCCACTCTTGTTTGGGCAGCTTGCATTCTGGGATGGGATAGGGAAAAAAGAAGATAGCATAGAAAACAAGTAATAAATGAACTGATAGCTCACAGTTATATAGGGTTTACTGCTTGCCAGGTCCTGTTTACAGTAGTTGACCAATTTCATCCTTGCAATAAGCCCATAAGATATTATTCTTATTTCTATGTAACAGATTAAGAAAACAGCCCCAAAGAGATCAAGTAATTTATCCCGAGGTCATGCCATTAGTAAATGGCAGAGTAAAAATTCACGACCAAGCAGTCTGGTTTCAGAGTCTGTGCTTGTGATCCTATGTTACAAAATAAAAGTTAACTGCCAATTATAATATGTGATACAAAAATTTTCAGAGATTTAAGAAATTAAAAACAATTTAGGTAAATTTAACTGTGAATAGTGCTAGATAAGAAAGATATGAACAGAGTGCTGTGCTAGAGAGTATTGGGATTTCTGTTTTGGGGGATATTGTAAAGTGACATTTGAGCCGAGCAATGAAGGATGCAAAGGAGTCAATATATGAACTGAATGAAAGGAATAGTGTCCTAGGTAGAAAATATCCCAGGCAAGAAACAAAAATTCTCTGTGGGCTTCAGTATTCTCATCTGAAAATGGGGACAAAGATTGCTGTGAGAACTAGATTTTAGCCAGTAGTTGAGCAAGGGTCTGGCTTAGTTTTGTTTGTAGTGTACAACTCTCCAAGGCCAAGTACTGACCTTAGGGGCTGTGGGCGGTGCTGGCCCTGGAAATGCTCTCAAAGCTGTCTGTGGTGCCTAGACTCCCAGACACAGATGAACCCACAGAAGAGGGCTGGCGATGGGGCTATCCATGGTGCTGACATCTTGGACCAGCAACTTCCAGAGAAGACTGAGGTCTCAGATTGCAACTGTGAGGTTGGGAGTGGGCAAAAGGAAAATTATTCTCAGTATTCTCAATCCTCTGTGACTCTACCACTTAACAGATGTGTGAATTTGAAGTTGTTTAACATCCGTGCCTCAGTGTCCTTATCTGTGAAGTGGGAATAATGAGTAAGGAGAGCATCTACATCACAGGGGCATTATGGGAGTTAAGTGAATTTGTAACATGCATGCATGGACCAGGTACTATGTATATTTCAGTGAATATTGTTCTGATTCTATGCTTTTCTGCTGCCTCCTCTGCTCAGCTCTGCAGCCAGATGGAACAACTGGAGCAGGAGAACCAGCAACTGAAAGAGGGGGCTGCCAGGGCAGGGGCAGCTCAAGCTGGGAGCGTAGTGGATGGGGAGCTGCTGAGACTGCAAGCAGAGAACACAGCCTTACAGAAGAATGTGGCAGGTGCTTGGAGGTTCTCCTGGGGATGTGCGAACCTCAGGGGTTGAGTCGGGTTTTGTCCTCTTGGGGAAAGGGAAAAGCTTCTGAGTCAGGCTTGGCCCTGCACCGTGAGCCAGTGTATGACTTTTGGACAAGCCATTTTACCTCTCTGAGCCAAATCTTCCTAATATACAAAGCGTATTCACTTAGAAGGTCATAGTAGAGATGAGGTGATATCTTTCTGAGTTTACTTCAGTGCTTGGTGCCTAGCAAATATTACAGATTAGCAGACTGAACATCAAAATGGAGATGTTTACTAAGTGGAACAAGTGAGTGAGGGTGTATTGGGAAGATTCAGATGGTCAGAGGGGTCTGGAATGAAGAAAAGAAAGCTTGGTAGAGTGTGGAGAGGTCCTGGTGTGTGGGCTTTTGGTCAGCAGCTGGGTCTTGTGGGGTGGTAGTTCAATAAGCAGAAGGGAGACTATATAATGTGGCTAGGGATCAGGAGGTTATAGTTAGGATTCAGCTCTACCTAGGGTTTGGTGGATGGAGGACGTGGCGTTGGAGGCTTGGTGATGGAGGTTGGAAACCAGCCTGGGCTAATTGGATGGTAGATAGGTTTTCAGTTGTTGGTAGGGTTTAAAAGATTTGTGAGAGGAATGGATGGGGTTGAAACTTTGTTTTGTAGATTTATGGTCATTTGGGGCAGTGTCTCTGCTGCCTGAGAAGTCAAATGTCCCTCTATTTGAGGCACAATAAGAGTCTCCGGAGATCATTTCATCCATCATGTATATCTTTTATACCCATCAGCCTTGCAGGAACGCTACGAGAAAGAGTCTGGGAAGTCTGTAATTGCCAGCGAAGGCCAAGGAGATATCCCAGGGAGCTTGGCCCATAGTGTTTCGCCCCCCATGCCACTGGCAGAGGTGGAATTGAAATGGGAAATGGAAAAGGAGGAAAAGAGATTGCTTTGGGAGCAACTGCAAGGCTTGGAGGTAAATGTGGGTCTGTTGTGGCTGGGGTGTGAGGAAGTAGGCAGATATCCTAACTCTGCCTATGGTCCCATGGAGATGTCTGTGACATCATCATCTCTTGTGCTGAGAGATTAGAGGGGCAGGATGGCAGGGAGGGGCACAGGCCTTCCCCCTCCCCTGCTGATAACCACCCTTATCCTTCCCTGCAGAGCTCGAAGCAGGCCGAAACGTCCAGGCTACAGGAGGAACTTGCTAAGGTGGGACTGCTAAGCTTTCCCTGAGCTTTGCCCCTCCCCACTCCCCCACCGCCATGCCACTTCCCCTGACAGGGCAGAAAGCCTCAGTTTTATCATCTGTGAAATGGACTAACACTTGTGTCTCAGGGTTACTTTTAATATGAAATGAGCCAGAGTTCCCACTTTGTCATATACTTGTCAGGCCCCATCCCTTCCATCTCCTCTCAGCTCTGCTTTTTCATTTGTCCACCCATTCATCCATTCAGCCCTCCATCTATCTAAGCATTTATAGACTTTTCGCAGGGACCAGAGACTCCGTTGTGAGGTAGCCCATCATGATCCTGCTTTCCAGGCCTCCCAACAGAGCCGCTCTATGACGTGGTCATCAGTCGACACCCTGTCGGCATAAACGTTAGACCTTAGAGCCTGAGGGAGCTGAGTGGAGATCATGTTGCTGCTGAGCAGCTGGGCAACCAAATTACTTCACTCTTCTGAGACTCAGTTTCCCCATTGTAAAATCAGTAGTACTCATATCTCAGGACCGTTTTGAAGATTCAGTGAGATAGCATAAGTAAATTCTGGTTGGATTCCAGAAAGACTTAGTAAAAAGTGTCTATAAATACTCAGTTTTTTCTTTATTAATATTAATCTAATTGTTATCACTTGTCTGCACCTCACAGCTCTCAGAGAAACTGAAAAAGAAACAAGAAAGGTAATTTTTTTTTCCAGAGGTGGGGAAGGGTTTTGTGGAACTAGGGGAGACTGACTTGTGGAACTGACCCATCTGTCTTTCTCTGCCCAGTTTTTGCCGTCTACAGACAGAAAAGGAAACGCTCTTCAATGACAGCAGGTAACTACCCGGGTTGGGGGTGTTGCTGGACAATGGGGACAGCACTCGCATAACTGAAGACCACAAGGGCTGAGCTGGGAGACCATGACCAGTACACCCCCACATCGCCTCTAGGAACAAGATTGAGGAGTTACAACAGCGAAAAGAAGCTGATCTCAAAGCCCAGTTGGCTCGAACTCAGAAGCTGCAGCAGGAACTTGAGGCTGCCAATCAGGTGAGGGGCTGGTCTCTGAGTTTGCTGGGACAGGGACCAGGGCTGGGAGTCCAGGGAGCTCTGCAGTCTTTGGAGGCTTGTTGGGGAATCCAGGATTTCTCCTGTTGGAAATACTGGGACTGCTCTGGTGCTAGGCACCTCCCCCTGGCCAGGAACTAGGAAAATGGGAACTAGTGTTCCCATGCGAGGAGTCTGCATGATCTGAAGATAGCAGGAGGACTGAGGACTAAGGGGCTGTGTGCTACGAGTTTGGATGAATCTGAAACTCCAGGGGATAGGAGACAGAGTCCTGGGGAAATCTGGTGCCTGGGGACTGGGACCAAGAGTTGGAGTGAGTCTGAACTCCCTGGAGGTTGGTGACTGAGAACTTTAGGGGCTGAGGACATGACTGGGTGGGTGGTCCTGAGGTGTGGGGGGCTGTGAACAAAACACTGGGCAGTAAGACATTCAGGGACTAGAGCAATAGTCTTGGTGGGTCTGAGGCTTCTGATGTTTGGGGCTATGGAATTCTAAAGCCTGAAGGCTTTCCTGTAGAGGGGGTAAGTCTGAGGCCCCGTGGAATAGTGGCTGTGGGTCTGAGGCCCTTAAGAGCTGGGGACACACTGTCTCTGGTGAATCCTCTCACCACCCCACACCTCTGGCCTACACCCCAGCTTGTATGCATAGATAAATCAATCTTTAAAAACAAAAAGAGCTGAGGACAGCAGTCTGGGTAAAGGAAGTACTCCTAGGAGCTGGGTCTGTAGTTCACGGAGTCTAAAGCTCCCTGGAAACTGGGGACAAGAGTAGCAGGAGTGGGGTCAGTCTTAGACGTAACCAGGAGTGAGAAACTAGACGATTGTATGAATTTTCGACCTATAGGGTGTGAGACTCTTGGGAGCTAGAGACATGGGAGTTGAGGTCACCTGAAACCTATGGGGGCTGGGGTCAGGAGTCTGGGTGAAACTGGGCTGTCCTGAGA
Organism: Scalopus aquaticus; assembly: GCA_004024925.1. NCBI lineage: Eukaryota > Metazoa > Chordata > Mammalia > Eulipotyphla > Talpidae > Scalopus > Scalopus aquaticus. Next base: position 13,339 of record PVIJ01016603.1, on the reverse strand, counting down.
CCTACAAACTGGAATCTAGGTGAATGTGAGACATCTTTGGGTGGAGGGCTGAGTGTGTTTGAAATCCTTAGGTGCTTGGGCCAGGAGCCAACGTGTATCTGAGATGCTTGGAGCTGAGATGTAGGGGTTGAGGCCATCTGAGGCCACTGAGGGTGAAGACCTAGAGTCCGGATGACTCAGATCTCTGATGGCTGGGTAGTCTGAGATACTAGAATTAGAATGTTGGAGATGTGCTGTTGGGTGGTCAGAGAGGGAATCTGTATGGCTATATGCACCCCAGGGGAGGCTGAGGTCTGGAATGGGCGCCTCTGACCTGTCCCCCATAGAGCTTGGCAGAGCTAAGAGATCAACGGCAGGGGGAACGGCTGGAGCATGCGGCAGCTCTGAGGGCCCTCCAAGATCAGGTACATCGTCCTGGATGGGCTCAGGGAGGTGGGGCGCGAGGGTAGAGGCAGCCTCAGTGGGTGTTATACCGGCAGGCAAAGCCCCAGTAGTCCTGCTTCCTGTGGTCTTGGTTTGTGTGTGCAGTGTGCGTGTGTGCATGCGTGCGTGCGTGCATATGTCCTTTTTTTCTTGGCCATGGGAGGTCTTGTCCCCTGTTCTAGATGCACTCTCACCTTTTATGGGGGTGGGGCCAGGTGTCCATCCAGAATGCAGATGCACAGGAACAAGTGGAAGGACTTCTGGCTGAGAACAATGCCTTGCGGACTAGCCTGGCTGCCCTGGAGCAGGTACAGGGCACCTGGGAGCCCTCACTGATCCCTCGCCAGTTGCCCATTTCCCTTTGCTTCTAGTTGGTGTCAGGACCTGGTGGTCTGGACCTCAAGCTGTTCTTCATGCCTCAGTTTCTGTTTCATTCTCAGCTTCTCTTTTCTGTTGGTGCCCACCCCTCTTTTCTCTGGCATCCACCCCTACTTACATTCTAGTTCTTTCAGTAAAATGCATGAGGTATACTGATCTGAAGTGTACTCTAGGTGAATCATTATCTGTCTCCATATAGTCACCACACAGATCAAGTTGTAGAACATCTAGATGCCCTAGAAGGTCCCTTTTACCCCTTCCTAATCAGTACTTCCCCAGAAATAACTACGTCCAGTAACATAGATTAGTTTTGCTGGTTCTTGAACTTCACATAAATGTACCCGACTTCTTTCCTGTAACATTATACCTATAAGGTCTATCCATTTGTAGCACTGGTCTGTTCTTTTGTTTCTATGTACTGTTCATAATAAGAATATACCACATTCATCCATTCTCCTATTGCTCTCTTTCTCTCACTGTTTTTCTGGTTGAAATTCTCTCTCCACTGGCTCTTTCCACCTCTCTCCCTGTCTCGCTGGAACTGGGAGTCTCACGCTCTGTGACTTGCCCCTTCACTCAGCTTCCCCTCACCTCCAGATCCAAACAGCCAAGACCCAGGAACTGAATACGCTCCGGGAACAGACTACTGGGCTCACGGCCGAGTTGCAGCAGCGGCAGACTGAGTATGAGGACCTCATGGGACAAAAAGATGACCTTAACTCCCAGCTCCAGGTGACGCCTCTGGCTCTGAGCTCTCTCCCCCTGGCTCCCAGTGCTGGCTTAGTGGAGTCACTCCTAAGGTGCAGTGGAAGATGATGGAGTCAGGAGGACTGGATTCCGGTCAACCCCGAACTTACTAGCACCTGTGTGTCCTAGATCCAGCCATGTCCCTTCTCTGAGACTTAGCCTCTTTGGTTAGTTAGGGGTCCATGATAGAACCAGAACAATAGTGGATTAAGTAAGATGGAAGTTCCGGCCTCTTGTGTAAGAGTCCGGGTAGGTTGTCAGCGTGGAACCTAAGTTACCAGTGACCTGGCTCCCTTCTGCATTGCTGCCCTGCCGCCTCCACACAAGACTTCTCTTTTGGCATCCAAGTTGCTGTTGAAGCTTCCCTGCTATCGTGTTTGTAGTCCATCTGGAAGGAAGGAGGAAAGGGGATGGGACCAGCCTCCCCCTTTCTTTTATGAGCATAACCTAAATTATACTTGCCACTTCTCCTTACGGCAGTTAACCCCATGGCCACACCTAACTGCACACAAAGGGAAACCTCAGTGAGATGACCACGTGCCCGACTACAAAGTCTATTGCTTGGGAAGCAGGAGAAAGAATACCGGGGAGCAGCTAGCAGTCCCTGCCATGTTTCTCATGTGGAAATAGAGAGAACAATACCCATTTTATAAGGGCTGGAGGGGATGGTCCACCAGAAGGGTCCTGGGGGACTGGCACCTCCTGGAGGCTCTTTATCAAACTCTTCCCCCTTCATCCCCACATCAGGAATCATTACGGGCCAATAGTCGACTGCTGGAACAACTTCAAGAAATGGGGCAAGAGAAGGAGCAACTGACCCAGGAACTACAAGAAGCTCGGAAGGTGGGCAGATCTGGGCAAGCGGGGAGGCTGCTTGGGGAGCAATGGACCTGGTCCCCGGGATAGGGCAGCTGGTGTCGGAAGCCCACAGGAATGGGGGTGGATGGAAAGTGGCCAATTCCGAGACGATGGGTGGCTTAGCCCATTCCGTGGGGATGGGGAAGAGGTGGAGTTTGCTCATTCCTTGGATGGGGCATTGGGGGAGGAGGTTGACTGACGTCCCCCTACCCCATCCACCTGGCCCCAGAGTGCTGAGAAGCGGAAGGCCATGCTGGATGAGCTGGCAATGGAGACTCTGCAGGAGAAATCCCAGCACAAGGAAGAGCTGGGAGCCGTCCGGCTACGACATGAGAAGGAGGTGCTGGGCGTTCGCGCCCGCTATGAGCGCGAGCTCCGAGAGCTGCATGAAGATAAGAAACGGCAGGAGGAGGAGCTTCGTGGGCAGATCCGCGAGGAGAAGGTGGGTGGGTAAGGGATGACGCACCTCTGCCTCTAAGACCTGGGGACCACCGCACTGCTGATGGGGTGCCCACTCTTGCACCGTTAACGACCTGCCCTCTCCCAGGCCCGAACACGGGACATGGAGAATCTCCAGCAGACAGTGGAAGAACTTCAAGCTCAGGTACACTCCATGGATGGAGCCAAGGGCTGGTTTGAACGGCGCTTGAAGGAAGCTGAGGTGAGTTGCTGCCTGGTGAGCCTCGGAGACTGGTCAGGAGGCATCCATGCCAAACCAGGGGACCAGGAGAGGTCAGGCCCCAGAACATTCTAAGATGCTCTGGACTTGGGATGTCCCCTTGTCCCCCTGGCTCAACAGCAGCCCTTTGGAAGGGGACTCAGGGGATGACCATCAGCAGGACCGATGAGCAGATGTGCCAACTTGAATAGGCACCTCTTCCTTCTGAAACTGTGCTCCTATCAGGAAATTATTGTAATATATTGATTTTGTACGAACAAGGGCCTTAACTGCCATTTTTTAGAAAACTCAATATAATACATAAGGGGAAGTGTCACGTAGCAGAGAAGAGCATAGATGCTAGACCCAGTTGATGCCTGGGATGGAATCCTGGTCTGGCCAATTTCCATCTGTGTGACCTTAGGCAAATTATCTAACCTCTCTGTGGCCCATTTATCATCAGCAGCAAAAAAGAAATTATTGTTATAATACTGGCTGTCTAAGTATTATTGAAGGATTCTATACCGTAAGTCAATATATGTGAAATCCCTACAATATTCCTGGCATGTAGTATGTGCTGTGATGTTTTGCTCAATAAAATAAAATATAAATGCAGGGCCTCCCTGGTGGCGTGGGGTTAAAATCTCAGCTATCAAGCTCTCGCCAGCCACTATGGCATGAGTTTGATCTCCAGCCGGGGAGCTGACCCACATGGCGCAGCAGACCTCTCCTGGGCCTACACCCCAATTATTTTTTTTAAGATTTATTTATTTATGCATGCAAGAGTTGGGGTGTAGGCCAGAGGTGAGAGGATTCACCAGAGACAGAGTGGGGAGCAGAACAGGTGGATCTACTGAAGAACACTGCTGAGGGGAGCAGCGGGTGAGACAGGAGAGGTCTGCTGCACCATGTGGGAATCTCTCTGGCTGGGGATTGAACTCATGCTGCAGTGGCTGCGGATAGCTTCATGGTGCCGAGTCTTAACCCCTTACACCACCAGGGAGGCCCTATACCCCTATTCTTGTATGAATAAATGAATAAAAATAAATCTTAAAAGAAATAAAATATAAATGCAAATGTCAGTCTACAATGCAAGTAGCCTTAGATGTGACAGCTGTCTACTGTAGGAGTGTCACTTTTGCAAGTCACTTCTGCCCCTACTGTGGTCCCTCATACTCCTCACTGACTGGGCATGGTGTCCTCTGGGGGCTGTGGCCAGACCTGGGACTTGTCTTACAGGAATCTCTGCAGCAGCAGCAGCAAGAACAAGAGGAGGCCCTCAAGCAGTGTCGTGAGCAGCACACTGGCGAGCTGAAGGTGCCTGTTGCCTTCCTCTTCGCAGGGAGGGACTGGCCCCTGTGGGGGAACTGTTTCCCAAGCAGAGGCCTGAATTGACCTCTGTTTTGCAGAGCAAGGAGGAGGAGCTTCAGGGTGTGCGGGATGAGCTCCAGCAGGCCCGAGAGGAGCGGGACTGCCACCTGAAGACCATCAGCAACCTGAAGCAGGTCACTGGTCCCCAGGCGTCTCAGGCCTCAGTGTGCAGTGATGGGGCAGGGAGAGGGCGCATTGCACGTGGCCCTTGCACCACCCACCAGCTGTGCTTTCTCTATCCCACAGGAGGTGAAAGACACAGTGGATGGGCAGCGTATCCTGGAGAAGAAGGGCAGTGCTGCGGTACGACAGGGGTACCTAAGCACGGCTCCCCACCTGTGGGCCCGCTAGGCCTCAGCCCCATTATCCTCCCTCTTCCCCCACAGCTCAAGGACCTCAAGCGGCAGCTGCACCTGGAGCGGAAACGGGCGGATAAGCTGCAAGAGCGGCTGCAGGACATTCTCACCAACAGCAAGGGCCGCTCGGGTGAGGGGCTGGGAGATGGTGCGGTGGCAGGGCTGGGCCTGGAGGACAGAGCTGCTTCCCCTCCCTCACTGCACTGGGCTCCCCTGCATCTTCTGTCCCTCTTGAATTTGATCTGTCCTTTACCTTCTCTCTGTCTCTGTTGTTTCTTTTTTTTAAAGATTTATTTATTTATGCATAGAAGCTGGGGTGTAGGCCAGAGGTGTGGTGAGAGAGGACTCACCAGAGACAGAGCGGGGAGCAGAACAGGCAGATTAACGGAAACACACTGCTGAGGGGAGCAGTGGGCGAGGCAGGAGAGGTCTGCTGCGCCATGTGGGAAGCTCCGGGCCGGGTGCTGCAGGGGCTCCAGACAGCTTCATAGTGCTGTGCTTAACCTGTTGCGCCACCAGGGAGGCCCTGTCTCTGTTGTTTCTAGCTCTGTATTATCTCTTTCTGTCTCTTTCCTTTTTGCTCTGTCTCTTTGACTCTGGCTCTCTGTCTCTGCCTTTCGCTCCCCACTTTCTCTAGATCTTGCTTTTTCTCCTCCCATCTTTTTCTTCTCTCGGTTTCATCTCTTCCTGTCTTTGTGTGTCATCTCTCTGTCTCTTGCTCTCCACTACCCCCTCACATGCTCCTACACCTCCCCCAGTGTCTCTGAATCTCTTGTGCCCATTATCTCATTCTATAAATATAGACTGAACCCCGAAATCACATCTAGAGTCCCTGATAGGAAACCCACCAAGTCCCTGTCCTCCAGAAGCTCCCAGCTGAGCTAGGCAGACACAGGAGCAACACAGCAGTGTTATCATGCAGCTAAAATCCATGTCACTTCTGCTACTTAAGGCAGAAGATGCAACCAGAAAACTTGAGTTACTTCAGACTTCTTTTTCGTTGTTGCAGGAAATGACCTATAAATACATTTAAATAAATAAAGCAGGCACAGTGATGGCTCTGCTGCATCTCCCATATCACAGGCTCAGAGGAAATTCCCTTCCTTGCCCCCCACAGCCATTCAGCTCTTGTTTGAAATCCTTGGGGTGTAGTGTCAGCCCACACCCTAACACCCAGAAGTTGCTGCAGAAGCAGTGGCACGAGCTCAGTGGCTAAGTGGATACATCTCTCACCAAATCAATGTCTCTCCAAGGCACCATCTCCTGAAGTCACCTCTCTTTGTAAAGGAGGAGTTTTGTTTCCATTTGGGTACAGATTTTTGGCAGTTGTTATTTATTTGGTTACAGATCCTTGTAGGAACCATCCCACAGATTTGAATTGCATGCCTTACATTCTCCTCATCCATTAGATGAATTCCGATTTTGATACATGGCTAAGAGAGTCTCGACTTTTCTCTCTGTCCTTACTCTGACTTGTGTCTTTCTCCAGCATCCTTGTTTGTCATCTATTCCGGCTTGCTGTCTATCTGGCGTTTTGTCTCTGTGGGGGGGTGCCCCTGTGCCCACTCCAGCCGTCTGTCTTCCCACCCCCACGTCTGAGTGCATCTACCACTTTATTTTTTTAAAGATTTTTTTATTCATACAAGAACTGGGGGGTAGGCCACAGGTGCAGGGGGTGAGAAGATTCACCAGAAACAGAGTGGGGAACAGAACAGGCAGATCTACTGAAATATACTGCTGAGGGGAGCAGAGGGTGAGACAGAAGTCTCTGCTGAACCATGTGGGAAGCTCCCTGGCCACACAGATCGAACTCGTGCGGCAGTGGCTGGCAATAGCTTGATAGCTGAGACTTTAGCCCCTGCGCCACCAGGGAGGCCCGCATCTACCACTTTAGGCCTGTGTGTGTCCACACCGCCATCTTTCCCCCAGTCTCTTCACCTTTGTTTCTCTTCTGTTGAGTGTGTTCGCTTGGAGATACAGTTCCCTTTTCTGTTTCTGTCTCTCCTTACCCTGTTGTCTGCTTCCACCTTTCCCCATGTATCTCTTTGCCTCTTTCTAGCGCCCTCAAATCTATTTCTGCCTCTTTTGCCAGTCACTGCCCTGGGAGCCTGGGGGACTAGGGCTCAGATTTCTCTTCCCTCTCTGTCCAGGCCTCGAGGAGCTGGTTCTCTCAGAGATGAACTCACCAAGCCGGACCCAGACAGGGGACAGCAGTAGTGTGTCCTCCTTCAGCTACCGGGAGATCTTGCGGGAGAAGGAGAGCTCGGCCGTTCCAGCCAGGGTAAGGTGCAGGGAGGAGCCCACTGGCCCCAGCTTCTCCTACCCAGATCCTGGGACTCGTTTCCTCCCCTGGAACCATCTCCCACTCTGGGCCCAGCACTCATCTTTTCTTATCAACTCCCCAAGCTCACCAACTTGGATTCAGATTGCTAAATGGGGAATGGGTCAGTGGTTCTCTCTGACCCTCTGTTTTGTCATCTGTGGCCATAATATATGTGGCTCCTAGTAGGTGCACCATCCCTGCAGGAGGTCCCCTTTTCCAACTTATAGGGTTTTTTCTCCCCTTTTCCAGCTTACACTTATCACTTGTTATTGTCACCTATCATGTCTCCGCTTCCTTGCCAGCTACTTTGATTTGGAAATAACTTTTTATTATTCCGGAAGTTGTCTATGTGCACTGTAGAAAAATTTAAAAAACACAAAGTGGTGTTTTTTTTTTAAACCCTGTTTCACCATGCAGAGATCACCACTATAAAACCTTAGTTCAGAACCTTCCAGACTGCTCTCTCTTTTTTAAACCTCAGTGAGATCCTAATTAACCCGTTTTTTGTTCAGCTGACCGCCACCCTCACCATGTGGTAAGTTTTCATTTCATCTAATACTATGACCTTAACCAGATTTCTCTAGTTGGCCCCAAAATGTCATTTTTCTCCTGGTCTGATGAAAACCAGCATTCAGTTTCAGCACCTAGGTTACATCTTGTTGCTTTGTGGCCCTTAAGGGGCTAGAATCTAGTGTGGTCACTGTTTTCATGACCCCAAGGATGCAGAAGACACCAGCCCAGTGGACCTGCAGAAAATGTCTGACCCTTCAGATTTCCCTGCCGGCTCCCTAATAGTCCCACTGAGTTTGTTCCCTTCCCCCCAAGTTTTCCGGTCTACTCTAAGTTGGAGCTCTTCTTCTTATTGTTCTTTTTCATTTTATTTATTTTTGTTTCTTTTTGTCTTTTTTATTATTTATTATTTGGAAGTTAGATATTCTCAGTTCCTCCCTTTACCCTCTCAGTAAACTATGGTATGGGGGTGAACGTCCCCCTCCTTTAGGTAAAGGGGGCGTCCAGAGTCTCTGGGGCTATCAGAGTTTCCCACAGGCCCAGTTGCAGGCCCACCCTCCCACTCCAACCAACCTGGTTCTTCTCAGACCCCGAGTGCTCCCCGGGGAAGCAGCGCTGAGCGGGGCTGGTCTCTCTCTTCTTCGCTGCAGTCCTTATCCAGCAGCCCTCAGGCCCAGCCCCCTCGACCTGCAGAGCTGTCAGATGAGGAAGTGGCCGAGCTTTTTCAGCGCCTGGCAGAGACACAGCAGGAGAAATGGATGCTGGAGGAGAAGGTGCTGTCTGCCTGCTCATCCCCATTTGGCGTGCCCCCGAAGGGGTGGTGGGGTGTGCGGGTGGGTCTGCCAGACCACCCCTCACGTGTGAACATGCACAGTTGAGGGTCTGAGGTGGGCTGGGCCACCCTGCAGGTGAAGCACCTGGAGGTGAGCAGCGCCTCCATGGCGGAGGACCTCTGCCGGAAGAGTGCCATCATTGAGACCTACGTCATGGACAGCCGGATCGGTCAGTGCCTGCTTCCCCACTGTCCTGCGCTTCTCTCCCCTTCTCGGAACTCAGCCAAGTCACTGAAAAGACCACACTTGGAGGAGGGGAGAGTGGGGCCGACCTGTGTGTCTTTCTGTTCTTTTTTTTTAAATTTATTTATTTATGCATACAAGCTGGGGTAGAGGCCAGAGGTGTGGGGCGGCGAGAGGGTCACCAGAGACAGAGTGGGGAGCAGAACAGGCAGATCGACAGAAATACACTGCTGAGGGGAGCAGCGGGCGAGGCAGGAGAGGTCTGCCGCGCCATGTGGGAATCTCCCCGGCCGGGTGTCGAACTCGTGTCGCCGTTGCCGTCAGCTCCATAGCGCAGCACCCAACCGTTGCACCACCAGGGAGGCCCTGTCTTTCTGTTCTTTCTCTTACCCCCGCCCCACTCCATGTCCCTGTCATCTCTCCACTCCCCTGTCCGTAGCGTGTCCCTCTGCCCTTCTCTTTCTCCTTTCTTCTCCCATGTCTCTTCTTTCTGCCCCACCCCCTCACTTCGTCTCACTGTTCCCATTGCCTGTCTGTATTGTTCCATCCCTGGAAATTTCCCTTCTCTGTGTGTCTGCCCTTTCTGGGATCCTTGTATCTTCCTCTCCCTTTCCCTGGCCCTCTCCTCTTCTCCCACCTCTCTGCTTTTCTCTCCTACCCCGTCCCTGTTTTTGTTTCTTTCGTTCTTTCCAAACCTTCTCCTCTCCCTGTTTTCTCTGTATCCGTGAGAATAATACCAACTGGCATGTGCTGAGAGTTGACTGCCGTGTGCTCCACGTCTAGGCATATCCCTTTCTCCAGCTCCGTCAGTTATTTTCCCCACTTCAAAGCTAGTAACTGACAGGCAGCTTTCCCACAGTTGAGCCTCTGCCCCCTCCATTTCATGGCTTCTCTCTCCACTCCTCTCCCCTCCTCTTTGTTCCCTTCTTTTCTTCTGTCCATCTCTCCTGGCTCTGCCGAGGAGGTGGCTCTCAAGATTGGGCCCTTGCAGATGTGTCTGTGGCAGCAGGCCACACAGACCGCAGTGGACTGGGCAGCGTCCTGAGAGACCTCGTGAAGCCGGGTGATGAGAACCTTCGGGAGATGAACAAGAAGCTACAGAACATGCTGGAAGAGCAGCTCACCAAGAATATGCACTTGCACAAGGTGCGTGTAGCCTACCAGCCTTTGCGGCTATCCATCGAGCCACCTGCCTGCCCAGCCACACTGCGCTGGGTCATCTACCTGTTGCCCCATCCACCCACCCTATTCGCCAGCCACCCCTTTGTCCTCTCATCTTCCCACTCTCCAGGCCGCATGCTGAGTATTGGTTTAGACTTTCACTCGTCCCTCTGTGCTTGCATCCACCCACTCGTCTATTTATACACATGCACCCAGCTCTCCTGTCAACCTACCCTACTATTTGCCCATCTGCCAACTACCCGACCGGTCATCTGTCCCATGTCTTTCCACCCATTTCCTGACGGGGACTGCCCGCTCTTACCTACTCATCAGTCATCCCTCTCACTCAGCCGCCCAGTGACCTGCTGCTTCTCTTGTCCTCCATCTGTCCTCTAAGCAGTTCACTCACCTACCTGTTGACCTGCCATGGAGCCTGTGTGCATCCATCCACAGTCCACCCGCTCACCCTGCCACCCCAGTGTCGCCACTGAGTGGAAAAAAAGGGCGAGGGGGGGGTTCTAGCCTCCGCCCGCACTGTGCACAGCAAGTGGCCTACCCCCGCCTGCACAGCTCTTGCTCCAAAGGTTCCCACCCCTCTGACACCAACTTTTCTGGACTCAGCCTGCTGCTGGGGGCTCTGTGAGCTTTTCCAACTATCTCTGTGGCCCAGACTCGACATAGCTGGGCATTGATTAATGGGGTGAGAAGGATAATACCTCAGATTTGGTGAGGGAGCGTCCCCTGCTCCTTCTCTGGCCCCTGATGGCTCCTTTGTTTCTTAGGACATGGAAGTTCTGTCCCAGGAAATCGTGCGGCTCAGCAAGGAATGCGTGGGGTCCCCTGACTCAGACCTAGAACCTGGAGAAGCCAGCTAAAGACCTGCAGGCTGCACCCATCCCCACCCCGCCCCACCCCCAGGACACCATTCCTTTGGGCTGTGGTGGGAAAAATGAGGGCCAGCACCAAAATCAAATAAGTTGGGAGACTGGACATTAAAGGGTCGGAGGCCTGATGACTGATGTTAGTGACCCTGTCTCAGGGCAGAGGGCCCTGAAGAGTGGGGATCCTGGGGGGAGGGTCAGGGATTTCTCCTCCTTGGTTCTGGCTTCCAGGGCCCTTTGTCGTCATCTCTGCATGAGCTCTCCCTCCCTCCCAGAGACCAACTCTTTTTAGTTTTATTTTATTTTTAATTTATGTCTGGAAGCCTGGCTACTCTGCATTTGGGACTGGGGGTGTTGGGTGGGGCGTGGCCCATGTTCAGCGTTCTAGCAACATGTGTGTATGTAAAGGCCGTGTAGCCAAAATACCATCTGGCCAGACGGGCCCACCCACTGACTGTCTGCTCTCATTCTTGTCAACCAGTAGGGATGTGCTGGGGGGTGGTGAGGTCTCTAGCATGAAGAGGGTGGTCTCTGGATGCAACTTTACTCTCTCCCCACCCCCACCCAGCCTGTCTCCAGTTATTGTTCGCCAGCCCCTCAAACCGAGTGGAGCAGATATAGCTGGAGATAGTGTATGTGGGTGGATGGGATGTGGGTGTGCATGAGTGGACAGATGGAAGGGTGGATAAGTGGTTGGATGGACTGGTGGATAAATAAGTGGAAAGTTGCATGGATATCTGTGATGGATAGATTGGGAAATGGACGGACGGATGAATTACGGATGAATTGGTGATTTGATGACTAAATAGATAGATGGGTTGGTAAGTGAGTAAGTAGAGAAAGGACAGGTGGGAATGTTAAGTGGATGGATGGAGAGGGGAATGTGTGGATGGGTGAGTGGGCAGATGGATGGATCAGCTAAAGAATGGGAAGAGTATAGTGTAAGTGAATAAATCATGGGCAGGGCTATGGGTGGATAGATAGATGGGTGGAGGGGGAAACATCTGCATGGATTGCTGAACGGTTAGGTGGGATCAGGTGAATATATGATGGACGAGTGAGTGGAAGGGTGGATTAATGACTCAATGGACTGTATGGATGGGGAAAACAAATGGTTGTGTGGGTGGGAGAATGCATGGGTAGGTGGGTGGTGGGTGGAGCGGAGGAAAAATGGATAAATCAGGAGTGTGATGAGTGGGCAATGGAAGATTACATGGTGTAGGTAAATAGATGGAAAGGCTAAAACTGGCCTGCATCACGGCTTCCCCATCGTACCCCGCCTGAATGACTAAAGATGAGGCCTCCTGTGTGTGCCATGCCCCACGCCGTCCCCTTTCACATCAGCCCATTTAATGGTCCCGGTGAAACTATGGAGTTGGAGTAACTCTCCACCTAACATTGGAGGAAACAGTGCAAGTCACCCGCACAAGGACATCACAAGCCCAGTGACAAAGCCGGGGTTCGAACCCATCCGAGCAGGAGGCATTCCATAACTGGTGTCGTGCTACCGCTGCCAGGAGCAGAGCCCTCTAGGGGAGGAGGTGTGATTGGAGCCGACCTGCTGTGGACAGATGAGGGAGACAGCCTCCGAGCCAGGCCTGCCTGGCCTGCCGGTGGGACTTGGATTGTCCCCATCTGCACACCCCTAACACCCCCTTTTGGCATCCGAAAACAAGAGGATGGTGGCGCTCCAGTCCCACAGTAGAAGTCTTCCTTAGGGCAGTACTCTAGCCCCCCGGTGGGGGGGCCAGCTTCGGGGAGCCTGGCCATCTAGAGAAACACCCTCCCCATAGCCTCCCTGTTCCTCCTTCCCCCCCCACTTCTCCAGCCCTTCTACAGCCTGGGGGGCAGGAAGGGGACACAGCAGCTGCATCATTCCCCATGGCACTCTGTTCTGGGGCCATTACTGGGGCCATTAACAGCCGCCTCCCCATCGATCTGGCTCTGCTAAGTGCTGCTGATTCAGACGCGTGGGGGTGGGGGCCTCTGGGGGCAGAGGGGTAGGAGCTGGGCAGGAAGGAGGTGGGGAGGACTGGCAAAGCTCCCTGCCACCCCCATTTTCCAGATGACGCGACTGAGGCCCAACCAGCTTCGTAGGAGGCGGAGTCTCCCCAGGGTCCCTCTCTGGCTGTCCTAGGGGAGGGGGCTCTGGGAGCCACGAGGCCCCTCCCTGCCTCTCTCTCCATCTCCCGGCAAGCTCAGAGGGGCGGGGAGAGAGAGCCAGAGGAGGAGGAGAACTCGGGCAGCTCTGCAGAGGGGGACAGGAGCTCCGGTGTTTGGTACCCCCAGCCCCTGTTTGCCGCTGCTGCAGCAGGGACACAGGTGAGGACGGCCCCATGGGGAGGGGGAGGGGGCCGCCAACAGCGCTGTCCTTGTCCTTCTCTGGTCCAGCCCCCACGCCCTAGCCCATCCTGGGACAGTCCCCAGGGGTCCTGCTGGACCTTGTCCTTTCAGGGAGCCAGCCCCCTCTCCCTGCCTGTGCTGCCTTCTCTCCCGGGCCTGGCTGTAGCTGCTTCTCCTCTTCCTCCCGCTGCCGCTGCTGCTACTGCCACTGCCGCTGCCCAGCACACATCGCCAGCCCCTCGGGGTGTGGTTTCCCCAGACCAGCCCCCAACAGTGGGACGCAGCCTTATCCCAGCCTCCCCCACCTGCCCCTA
>PVIJ01016602.1:0-32332 GCA_004024925.1 Scalopus aquaticus | reverse complement strand
TGAGTATGATCCCCTCTAATTCCATCCATGTCGCTGCAAATTGCATGTGTTTATCTTCTTTCCATGCTGAATAGTATTCCATTGTGTATATGTACCACATCTTCTGGATCCAATCATCTATTTTGGACATCTGGGTTGCTTCCATACCTTTGCTATTGTGAACAGTGCTGCAATGAACATACGGGTGCATGTATCCTTTCGGATTAGTGTTTTTATATCCTTTGGGTAAATTCCCAAAAGTGGGATTGCTGGGTCGTATGGAAGCTTTTGTTAGACATTTGAGTTATTTTATAAAGTGCTTATTCAGGTCTTTTGGCTATTTTATTTATTGATTTATCCTAGTATTTAATATTCTGAATACCAGTTTTTTCTTTCTTTCTCTTTTGATTTTGCATTCTAAAAATACCTTCTCTACCGTGTTTCTTTTTAATATTTTTAAAGAAATAGACATTGTTGTGAAGTTAATGTCTGAAAATCTTTTTATTTAGTCTTTTTTTTTCTTTTCTGTAAGATTAATACTTAAACTGTTAAAAATTGTATTATTTCTGTCATGCATACAGGCCAATGTCACACAGTTTGTAGGTAACTCAATAGATACTGAATTAATGAATTAATGTTTAATAAAAGGAAAGCATAAAAGAAAAAAGAAACCGCTGCATAGCAATATGTGGGCAGGAATGCTGGAGGCTTATTTTTTTTTAATTTAAGATAAGAGAATGCTGCATTATCAGGGAAAACACACCGCGGCCCTATAGTAGTAATAATAGTAGTAGTATTTTCCCCCCTATGGTGGTTGTGTTTTTTTAAAAGTTGCCATATGTTGCATTTCATTTGATCTATAGTTTCATCACAGCTTAACAGCAAAAGATGCTGAAGTTTAGAGAGAATTTGGCCTATTCAGTGGTAGGCATGGTTCTGTGTTAATATGAGGCTCTCCCGCCCCTCATACCCACCCCCCCCCATACCCACCCCCCCACCACCACCCCCCAGTTCACACAGCAGGAGGGTGCTGGCCATATGGTTTTCCTGCTGCTGGATCATTGGAATGACAAGAATCTTCAGATGCCAGATTAGTCACTCTGCAGAAGAGAGAAATTTCTTTGTAATGCTTGTTGCACTTCAGATACTCCTGTGAAGTCAGGAGAAGGATTTAACTACCAAATCTTTTGACTTTTGGTGAGAATTTATGTGTTGGAGGTAGGACATAGGAGAGCCATGAAGGGGGCCAGTAAGTGCGTTATTAAGAAGCGGATTTATTACTCTTATTGCCCAGTTTTGTTTGCTTAATAAAAAAGGTAGAGAGAAGCAGTAGATACATTTGTGGGCTTACTTTCAGCCAGACAGGTGATAATTATTTGCTATGTAAGATGTTTGATACTTTCTGTTTTTAATAATGTTCAAGAAGATTGTTACTAAATCTACTTTATAAATACTTAATTGCAAGCCTGAGTTGAGACAGATACTGGCACAAGGGTAGTAACTAAACCTCTGTTTTTTTCTTCTTTCCTTCCTTCTTTTCTACCTCTCTCTTTTTTTTTTAAATAAAATATTTTATTGATTTCTTAAATCGTGTTAGACATTTAAGAACTGCGTATTTCTCTTTGGCATCCTCAAGCCTTGTTCATGGTCTAATACTCTGACAAATGCCCTCCAGCTCTCTGCTCTGTAGTTATTTTCCCTTTATTCTTTTTGAGTCTCAAAGTAATGTTTTCCTTTTCGGTTGGAGGCACAGAGTAGATGCTCTACTCATTTTAATTAACTTTAAATGTTTTTTAAAAACATTCAAACTAGCAAATATTCTAAGATAATTCTTGGAGAAAATTTAGAGTATTTAATTATATGTATTTAGATATTTTCAAAAGAATATCATTCTGTCTCCCTTCTGAACTCCAATGTAGTTTTTTCTGTTCTCTTCTTAAATGGTTTTCTATAACCATGCCTTTATCTTCCCATTAAGTTTCAGACTCTTGTCTAACTAGTGCAGGATCATGCCCACAGTATCTTCTCTGTACCTCTTAGTTCCTCATTTTTTTTTTAATCAACAGATGATATTATTTATTTTAGGTGACATTTGTTTCACAAATAAATGTCTGTACTTTCACTATTCTCTTTTTTAGTCACATGAAGTGACTAAATTATGACACATTGTAAGTTAAATGGCCCGGGAGTTAAAGAATTCAGTATCTTAGTTAAGAGGCTGCTTACCATTATTTCCTACATTAGAGTTTACACTAGTACTTTCAAAATTAATGAGTTGCCGTAGGGGAAATTTTGCTATATTTTATTTCTGTGACTTGATTCTAAAGGATTGGTGGAATTGGGCCTCCCTGGTGGCCGAGGGGTTAAGTCTCAGTGCTATCACCTCTACAGTGTGAGTTCCAACCCTGGTCAGAGAGCTGACCCACATGGTGCAACAGACCTGTCTTGCCAGCTTCCCTTAACAGTGTATTTCAGTAAATCTGCCTGTTCTGCTCCCCACTCTGTCTCTGGTAAATCCTCTCACCGGCCTCTCACCCCCAACACCTCTGACCTATACCCCAGTTCTATGCGAATAAATAATTGTTGGAGTTGAAGGCTTAGGTTTTGCAGCATTCTCCTGGCCTTTACCAATTTTATAAGCTGCTGGTTATTGAAATCTCATGTGTTGAAGCTCCATTCTGCCAAATTCCCTCCAAAACTCATAGCATGCCATTATCACCCACAAATTGTTGAGTAACATATTCCAACTTGCAACCATTTGTTCTAAAACCATGGTGAGCACCAAAATCCCCTGGAACTGGTGAAGTGTACAGATCCCTATACCTTCCCCTGAACTTTCTCAGTCTGTAAGTTCAGGCTGGGCTTGGGCCTTTGTGGTTATAATATTTTTTTGTTGATTCTAGAACCACTTTTTGAGAAATACTGCCATTGAATCAGAAATGTATTCTGAGTGGAATTCTGTGTTTCTTTTTAAACAATAATTCTTCTAAAATTTGTGAGGCCTTCTAAATGTGTTTTAAAACAATGTTTATGAATTCTTTGACATTGCAGACTCAGTAATGATTTATGTGGGCTTGTAGATATATAATACTTTCTGTGATTTCATCAGTCTAGTGTGTTTTAACATACCATTTAAGATACAATCTATATGAAAAATTTACATTTATCAGAAAAGAGAAAAAAGCACAAATTCCATTTTTAACCTTGGTTATTTCTTTTTTTAATAGTTATTAATTTCAACATGCACAATTACTTATCTTTATTTGATCCCACATATTTTGTGTGACCTTTTATTACAGAAAAAATTCAGGATATTTCGAAGATACAATCTAATATCTCTTTAGTAATGGTCAGTGTTTGATGGTGCTAATGTTCATCTTGAAACTGGAGAGAGCATTGAATTTTCAAATTACCAGGGAGTTTAAGGGTTAATTGCTGTAGCAAATGTTTTTATTAATGCTAATTCTCTGAGCATAAAAATGAATTGAAAATATACAGGAATTTAAGAAAATCTTTGATTATTCTGGCTAAATGAATGAGTAATATATTCCAGTAAGGTCATTATGATAATGTTACTGGGTAAATAGCTAATATAAGCCCCCTTTGCAAATGCTTCTCTTACAGAGTGGGTCTATTTTAGCTTTAGATAGGCACCATAATAAAATGATTCAATACTTGTATACATTGCAAAATTTAGACTACTGGTCTAGTTACCACATATCACCATACATAGTTACAATTTTCTTCTTCTGATGGGAACTTTTAAGATTTACTCTCTTGGTAATTTTACATATGCAATACAGTATTATTAACTACAGTTATCATGTTACATACTACAGCCCCATGACTTAATTATTTTGTAACTTAAAGTTTGTACCTTGTACAAACTTTCATTCATTTTACCCATCATCCACCCTTGGTTGCCAGTATGTTTTCTGCATCTATGAACTTGGGCTTTTTTTTTTTTTTAAGAGTGTATAAGTGAGATCATGTGGCATTTGTCTTTCTCTATTGACTTATTTCACAACATAATGCTCTCAAAGTCCATTCATGTTGTTGCAAATAGCAATTTTTCCCCCTTTTTTATGGCCAAATAATATCATACATTACATACACATATAATGCCACAATAAACAGGTGCATGTATATATTTTTTTAGTTACTGTTTTTGTTTTCTTCAAAAGCAGAAATTCCAGAAGTGAAATTACTCCATTATATGGCTGTTCAATTATTTTTTTAAAGATCTATGTACAGTTTTTCATAGTGTCTGTACTAATTTACATCCTTACCAGTAGCACATTTTTTTCAACATTTGTTACTTCTTGTCTTTTTTTTTTACATACAAGCTGGGGCACAGGCCAGAGGCGTGGGGTGGTGAGAGGGTTCACCAGAGACAGAGCGGGGAGCAGAACAGGCAGATCAGAAGTACACTGCTGAGGGGAGCAGCGGTCGAGGCAGGAGAGGTCTGCCCCACCATGTGGGATTCTCCCCGGCTGGGCGTCGAACTCGCGTCGCTGCTGCCGACAGCTCCACAGCGCAGCGCTCAACCACTGCGCCACCGGGGAGGCCCACTTCTTGTCTTTTTGATAATAGTTATACTAACTAATCTCATTGTGCTTTTGATTTGCATTTGCCTTATGATTAGTGATTTTGAGCATCTCTTCACTTGCCTGTTTACCATTTGTGTTTCTTTTTTGGAAAAGACTATTCAGACCCTCTGCCTGATTTTTAATTGCATTGTTTGTTTGGATTATTTGTATCTCTTTGCTATTGAGTTGTATGAGTGTTCTGCATATTTTAGATATCAACTTATTGCCAAATATATGATTTACAAATGTATCTCCCTTTCATTAGGTTGCCTTTTTTTGTTGTTGATGATTTATTTTTTTATGCAGAAGTTTTTAATGCTTTCGTTTCATTCTCTATATGTGGCTGTCCAGTTTTCTCAACACTGTTTATTATAGACTGTCCTTTGCCCATTGTATATTTATAAATCCTTTGTTGTATTTTTTCTCAAATTTTATTAATTTGTCATTTACATAATTATAGAATTTTGGGAGTACAATTTCACAATTCCATATGTGCCTATGCTTCACTCACCTCCACCAAAACTCTAGTGTTTTGTTGTAAATTAATTGACCACATATGAGGGATTTTATTTATGTACTATTTTTTATTTATGTACTATTTATGTACTATGCACAGATCAATTCCATTGATCTGTGTTTCTTTTATTTTTTTTAATACCAGTGTCATACTACTTTGATTACTGTAATTTGATAAGAGTTTGAAGTCAGGGCATGTGATGGCTCCCTTTTTGCTCTTTCCCTAGATTACTTTGTAGTCCTTTGTGATTTCAAACAAACTTTGGGATTATTTGTTCTACTTCTGTGAGTCCCACCACTGGAATTTTGATAGGGATTACTGTAGAAGTTGATTTACCAATTTGTAGTTGACATTCTTTAAAATGCCTTAACCTATTATTTTCTTGTTCTTTTTTTTTTTTTTTTTTAGGGACTTTCTCCCTCGGGGGTCAGGCATTGTAACGAGAAGGCCTCTTGTGCTGCAGCTTGTTACTTCCAAAGCAGGTAAGGAATGAGGATGTTGCCACATGGGTGAGCAGGTTCCATGGTGCCTGTTACCTCCATTCCTGGGTGCTGGGAAACATTTTTGTGATCACTCTGTTGTTGGTAGCTGCCAGCATTTCTCTCCAGAATGCTTTTTCCTTCTTCATTGCTCTTTTAGTTTCTTTGGTTGCACTAAAGGAAAAGTTTCATTTACATATACTTTTTTTTCTTTGCCATCTACTATTTTAACTCCTGAAAATATAATTTTCTCTTTGTGATCCAGCTGTATTTTAAATTACAGCAGCACAGCCACGAATACTCCTATGGTATACATCCTTCCTGTGTGTGTGTGTTTACATCTATATTTATATCCATATTCTATATTTATATTTATATCTAATATGCTGAGTTTGCCTCCCTTTAATAATATGATAAACTTGACAAGCAAGCAAGCTTTGTTTTCATTTTTTATTTCATAGCAACTGATGATTTTGAAATATTTTATGCTTATTTGGTGTTTGTATTTCTTCCATTGTGAATTGCATATTTTTGTCTCTCCCATTTCTTTTTGAGAATTTTACCACTTTCCCTGTCAATTTCTTTGAATGTTTAAGATTTAAGCATAATAAAAATGATACCTTATAAATTGTAAAAGCCAATGTCATGAAAATTTGCCCCCATGTTTTTTCCCTAAGAATTGAATAGCTTTGTTCTTGCACTTGGGTCTTTGATTCATTTTGAGGTAATTTTTGTACGTGGTGTGAGATAAATGCCCAAATTCACTTTACATGTGTGGACATCTGGTTGTCCCAGCACCATTTGTTGAAAAGACTTCTTTCCCCACCCTATGGATTTGGCACTCTTGTTGACATCAGTTGGCTATAGATGGATAGGTTTATTTCTGGACTCTAAATTCTATTAAATTGATTTATGTGTCTGTATTTGTGCTAATGCCATATAGTTGTAATTACCCTTGATTGTATTGTTTTAATATTGGGAAATATGAGTCCTACTTTTTTCTTCTTTTTCAAGATTGTTTTGGCTATCTGAATATTTTGAAATTCTGTATGAGCATGAGAATCAACTTGTTTTATCCCAGGAATTCAAGCTTGGTTTAATACATGAATGTCAGCTGAAGTAAGGCATCCTATCAATAGAATGAGAAACAAAAATCATATATAGTATCATCATCAGAAAAAGCATTTAAAAGAATCCAATAGTCTTTCATGGTAAACATACTCAAAAAATTAGGAATGGAAGGGAACTTCTTCCACCTATTAAGTCATGTGCAAAGCCCACAGCTCTAGGTGGTGAATGAATTAATTCTGTTTTCTAAGGTCAGGAACAAAACAAGAATGTCCACTCCTGCCATTTCTACTCAATTTTGTATACTGGAGGTTACAGTGACTTGAGCAAGAGAAAGAAATACAAGAGATTCATCCATATTGGAAAGAAAAGACTAAAATTATCTCCATTTGCATATGATATGGTCATATACATAAAAATCCCCAAAGAATCCACTAAAAAGCTGTACGTATAAATAAACAAGTTCAGTAAGGTTGTAAGACACAAGATCAATATACAAAAAATCAGTTGTATTGTCTTACACTTGCAATACACAATTAAAAAATGAAATTAAGAAAAGAATTCCATTTATTATAAAATCAAAAAGAACATACTACTTTGGAATAAAATTGACAAAATATTTGCCAAGCTTATTCTCTGAAAACTAAAAAGCATTGTTGAAAGAAATTAAAGAATATCTAAATAGTGAGCAAAACACTCAGAGTTCAGAAGTCCTCTTATAATTGCAGCTGATTTAATTTGTAAAAAATTATATTACCTTAAAGTATTTTTTAATATTAAAAAAATCTGTACTATATTTGATCCAAAGGAATGAACCCAAATGCGGTCATTTGGAAAAAGTAAATCATAAATCTACCATGTACAGTCACTATTCTAAGCTCTAGAGATATTGCAGTAAGTAGGACAGCGTTCCTATCTTTCTGGTGATTTATAGTCTAGTTACATAATTTTTATAGTCCAGTTATGTAATTTTTAATGTGCAAGTTTTACCCTTTATATTTATCAAATATGTACTTTTAAGTTTAGCGAAAATTAAATATTTAACACCGATTTCTTCTTCTTCAAACTTTGAATCTTTTTAAACATTTAGTTCCTTGAAATTTTCATGTATGCTAAAATAATTTTTTTCTGAATTGAATTTCCTTTATCTTATATTACATTTTACTGACTCTATTCCTGAATGTTGTTTTTGTTATACCAAACCATTTTGGTGTATTTTATTATACCAAATAAATATACCATATTGGTATATTTTATTATACCAATACCATAGTACTTTATTTTGGGGGTTTGTAATTTGCTTTAATATTATATCTGTCACAACTATATTGTATAGTCCTCCCCCATTATTCATTTTTATTTAGTGATTCTTTTTTTAAGTGGAAAAGTTTAGAATAATTTTGTAAAAGAAAATGTATTGCCACTGGAACTATTTTAAATCTATAGCTTCATTAAAAAATACTTACTATCTTTAAAATATTATTTTTTCCAATCCAGAGACTGTACTATATCCTTTCATTTGATCAAATTTTCTTTGTATTTTTAAATAAAATTCTTTATGTTCTTTATATAACATCCATACCTTTCTACTTAGGGTATTAGTATTTATTTTTTGTTGCTATTTTTTTTAAGTAATTTCACCAATTCAGGAGAATTATTCTTTCTTTCTGTGTACATCTATCTGTTGTTGACTTATGGAAAAGAAAGCTATTCCAGTCAGCATAAAATAAATTGAGTAAATCTGTTTCTTACTACTTTCATCTATCAACTTTGAAACTCTTAAAAACCCAGTGATGTAATTTAGTTTCTGTTCGCACTAAGGAGGGCTCTAGCCTGGCTTTTTACAAAGGTTTATGGCTCAGGGATCCAGAGAGAATAGTCTTGGTCATTAAGAGCCGGGGTGAGGTTAGATTTTAGCTTGTGGTTGTTCTGGTCCTGGCGGCTTGGAATATCAGAGCACATAGGAAAATTCAAAACCAGTAGATGTTTCCTATTCTAACACTGAGACTTTCCTGCCATTAATCCTGGAAACTCTTATAAAAGGATTACCAGGCTCAGGATAGGTACTTCATGGAAAACTATAATAATAAGTAACTACCATTTTTGGTGCATTAATTATGTAGCAGCACTGTGCACTGTGTACTTTTCATTTAATCTTTACAAGAATCTTCTGAGATAGATGTTATGATTCCCTTATTAGCAAAGAGCCCCAGAATTGCTAAGCAGTTTATACAAGGCCACATTGTTGGCATGAGTGGGGAGTCACTAGTATCTTTCTGACACTGTTAATGTTGCATTTTTTAAATAGGAAACTCAGGCATTATATTTGCAGGACCCACTATATTTTTATAGATTACTTTTATGTAACAGAGTATGAATAGGTGAATAGTAAATCTAGAAATTGTCTAATTCACAATTATTATCTAATTTCCAATATAATGTTCACTCTGTAATATTTAATTGCTTCCCTCCTGCTGCTGGCTCTATGTCTTATTTTATATAATTTGTTTTAGAATATTTAGTACTTAGCATAGAAGAGTGTTCTAAGAAATCACACTGTGGTGAGGAAGGTGAGAAAAACCACCATCTCTGTTTTTTTTTTTTAAGATTTATTTATTTATGCATACAAGCTGGGGTACAGACCAGAGGTGTGGGGCGGCTAGAGGGTTCACCAGAGACAGAGTAGGGAGCAGCATAGGCAGATCAACTGAAATACACTGCTGAGGGGAGCAGTGGGCGAGGCAGGAGAGGTCTGCCACGCCATGTGGGAATCTCCCCAGCCAGGCATCGAACTTGCATCACCGCTGCTGACAGCTCCACAGCACAGTGCCTAACTGCTGCGCCACTGGGGAGGCCCCATCTCT
Source organism: Scalopus aquaticus (assembly GCA_004024925.1). Classification (NCBI taxonomy): domain Eukaryota; kingdom Metazoa; phylum Chordata; class Mammalia; order Eulipotyphla; family Talpidae; genus Scalopus; species Scalopus aquaticus. The sequence continues at coordinate 22,836 of PVIJ01016602.1, read as the reverse complement.
GTTTGTTAATAAAGGTAAACATTTTAAGTGATAGGATCATAGTAGTTTGGTTCAGAGAGAAGCGTTAGAAGGTGTGGCTTAGGGGGACAAGAGCCAGAAAAAGCATTGATGAGGTGTTGGACAAGGTCTCTAGTGTCAAGAGCAAGGCAGTAGAGAGAGGCTCTATTTAAGACAAGGGACATGTTAATGCAAATGGCCTGAGTTCATCTTTTTTGATCGCTGAATAGTATCCCATTGTATATAGACACCACAACTTTTTCACCCATTTGTCTATTTGGGGGCACTTCGGTTGTTACCGTATCTTAGCTATTGTAGATAGTGCTGCAACATGGATGGAACTGGAAGGGATTGTGCTAAGCGAAATAAGTCAGAAGGAAAAAGGTAAGTATTGGATGGTTTTACTTATATGTGAAATACAGAGAAACCTAACAATAGGTCAAAAGAAAGACAAAACTTGCAAGCAGACCATATATCTGAGGCGCACAGCAAGGGCATAGGAGGGAGAGGAGTAAAACACAGGAGGGAAAAGCATAAGGCATGGGGAAGGTGGGTGACACTTGCCATGTTGGTGGGAGAACGAAGGAGATTGCACCTGAGGGGAGAAATCAAATACTGCACAAAAACGAACCATTATGTAAGAAAATAAATAAATAAATAAATAAAAACGACAACAATAACAACATCAAAAGACAAGGGGGGCAGTTTTCAGTGCCTGCAGGCTAATCCAGTGCCAAGTGCTGGAATTCACTTGTGCCAACTCCTCAAGATCTGGTTGTTCACCTCTTTTCCCATTTTGGTGTTCAGTGACATCTATGGTGGTAACTTGAGAATATAGTAGAGAAATTGACAAATGTTGCAAATCAGGGACTTTTCCCCCCTCTTTTGTGCCAGCCAGTAAACATGTATGAGCATATTACTGGTGTCCTCCTTCTCAACAACTGATCTTACTATTTACTGGCTTGTGACACATCAGATTGAGAAAGCAAATGTGAAATATTTTTGAATTGCTGAGTGTATTGAAAGTGTCACTGCTTTAAGAAGAAATCTGTTTGGAATTTGATATGCCCCCTGGAAAAAAAGTGATTTTTAAAGATAATAGAATACAAGTCATTGTACTGAAAGTTGCTATTTAGGACTAAAAAATAGGAAAGCCTGTGGAGCATGGTAAAGGATAAGTACTTTTGTCTCCTGGAGAATGTTTCTATGTTAAAATATTTCTCTAGATGTTATTATATTGCTGTACTCACCTTTATTTCAGTGACATGAGTGTAAGAAAGGAAGATATTAAAAATCAGAAATTACAAAATGGATATATTAAAGGTAATTGTTCAAATTACAGAAGCATTTTTTCTCTTGTGAAAGATATCTTTGCTGCTTCCTCCATTCATGTATGTCAAATATATTAATTCATTAAAATTTGATTTCCCACTCTCACATTATATCTGCTGTACAATATAATATGTGTCCATGTTTTTTAAATTGCATCTGACTTGTGATTTATTAGAGAATTATTACTATTCAGTATTTTGTGTCCTTGGTTGGAGTCTCTGCAAATGACCATTTTAATAAAGGTGCTGAGGAATAGCAGTCAGAAAATTGTTTTGGAGGTACCGGATGACTAGCAGGATGAGGTGAAGACAAGAGGCAGCAGTGTGGAAGCAGCAGGAGGCCTGTGGCAGCAGCATAGCACTGAGCTCTGAGAGAGGGCTACACACTGGAGTCCACCTTTAAGTTAGCATGAAGAGCACAGGGTCTTGGTGGAACCGAGCCAAGGGCTGTTTGAGGAGATGGCTTCCTATTAGAATAGTAAGGGAATAATTAATTCTGGGAAAAATGTCAACTTTTCATAGGTGAGATTATTTATTTATTTTTTAGGGAACATTGATACACAACACTGTTTGTGATTCAGATCACATATCCTCAAATACATATCACCATCCACTCCCGTCAGCAAAGCACCCATAGTTCTCCACCACAGTCCATGAGGCTCTCTCTCCCTACTTTACTCTCCACCCTCCAATTCCCCCATATGTTAGTTTTAATTTTGCAAACAGACTTCCAGGGTTTGTTATTAGTTTGGTTTTGACTGTTCCTTTTTTCCCTTCTATATTCCACATATAGATAAAACTATGTGATATGTCTTTCTCTTTCTGACTTAATTAGCTTAGCATTATCCCTTCTAGTTCCATTCATGTTGCAAATGGCAAGAGTTAATTTTTTTTTAATTGCTGAGTAGTATTCTAGTATATGTATATACCACATCTTCTAAATCCTCTCATCTGTCCTTGGGGTTGGGTGGTTTCCTAACTTGGCAATTGTAAATAGTGCAAAAAATGAAAGTAGGATGTGTGGACCCCTTCTAGTAGTGTTTTTGCATTCTTTGAATAGAATTTCTGGTAGATCTATTTTTAATATTTTGAGATATTTTAAAGAAGTTTGTGATTAATCTTTAAACTCAGGACTTGCTTTACAGTTTCACAAATTAGTTTGGCACTTAGTGGAAACAGTCAAGTATTGATTTGAAAAACAACACTGAATTATTTTAAAAGTACATATTTTTGTTTTACATTTAAATATCTGAATTTTAATGGCCTTCAGCAGAGTCCATTGTCAAGCACAAAATTTTTAATTCTGGAAAATGCAACCATAAAAAATAAATTAGAAATATTTGGTAGGAGAGTGGAACAATGGAGATATTAATTTTCCAAGAAGTTTGCCAAGTCTGGCACTTAAGTGACTCAAGGGATTTGTTTTTCTGAGAGATGCTTTGAATATTATTCCTTGAATATTTGATACAATTACATAAATACATGAACTTTCAAAGGTCTTCAGTGGAACCACATACTTGTTAAGTGGACCAAGATGTAGAGGATCTATACATGTATTAAGGTAGGACTGTGTCCAAATGGTTTTCTTTCAGAATTCTTATAAACCTGTGATAGCTATTGCTATCTGGGACTTTCATCCAGACCTATTTTAAATACGCTTTTATTGTATTTTCCAGGTCACTGTTCTTTTAATATTTGCATAGCATAGTTCAAGAAACTACTGGTTGCATTCATTTTTTTTCTTTCTTTTGCTGACCATATCCTAAAATTATTATTTTTATCGATTTGCTTTTGTTACCTCATTTCTTGGCTTAAACACTGACTACACTTTTATTAATAGAATTTCTAGTTGTTCATTGATGTAGTTTCCAATACAAGGTCCAGAACTATTTTCTCTCAACTCTCAAAATTTTAAAAAAACTCAAAGAGCTATTCTAAGCAAACCTGACCCAAATTTTATTTCTTCAGAGTTAGATGACTTGTCCTTAATTCCACTACATTTCCATCTAGGAAGTAAACCACTAAATTAAAGGAATTGTATTCTCTCCAAAGAAAATGAAGAAGTAATATATTTCAGTAGAATTATTACTCATGACTATGAGGTTAAGATGATTTTTATATTGGTGAGAATTTTTTTTTGAAGGTTTGTTGGTCTCATTTTAATGGGGAGAAGGTATTGAGAATTGTATCTCTCAGATTTCCAAACCAAAAATTACAGTTTTCTGACCTTAGGACCTTTTGGTCTGCTAATGTGTACTCCAGAACTATGTTTGCTTAAAAAGGTAGGATGGAAGTGAGATATCAAGTTTCTTAATTTGGGGACTTCTGTTTTTTTTTCTATCCTCCTTCTTACTGCTATTAAAAAAAAATAGATTGTCTTGAAATAATTGATATTGATGAAGACTAAAAGATAATATGTAGAATTGTTAATACCTTTTTAAATCTGAAAGGAAGAGGTTTGATTTTTAGTGGAAGAAAATGAGTAGATTTGTTTTCCATCATGCCCATGTATATAGTCTACTAACAATTACTAATTATTTACACCTTCCAATGCTTAAGTGTTTCTCATGGGTTTCTTGCAATTAAAACTGTGAGTCATAGGTATTCCCTGTTTATTTATTTATTTTTTTTCATTTGTTGGATGAGTCTTGTAACCTGGAATGCATTTTCTCCATTTTCTTCTCTGTGGGATAAGCTTTATGCTTTCTACTGACATAACCTATGTCCTCCCCTCCCAGAAACATTGACTTTAGTAGTCACTTAACCTGACATCTGTTGAATGACAGGGACTGTAAGTTTGAGAAACTGTTTTTGTCTCAACAGCATAAGAATAGACCATAGTTGAACTACTGTAGTGTCTTACAAGATGATTTTGTACTAACTGAAGGTTTTTATTTTGTAAAGTGAACTAAATTCACATTAGGAATTTTTCAAATAATTGTGTTCGTTTAATAATAACAATCTTTTGCACTCATGGTATAATTTCTTCTCAATTTCCCCAAACTGTATTTGTTCTGTAAATTTTCATTTTCCTGTCTTTGGATTCACTGATTTATCTGTTCATTAAACAGATTTTGAATGCCCACAACTACTACAAACAACAGTTTGTGTCCTACACACTGTTTTTCATTTTATTGTGGGTGACTTCTTTGCATTTATGTTATACAAATATGTTTGTAGTTTTTGTCCATTTGGTTGAATTCAGGCTGGGTAAGTAAACAATTAACAAAACAAATATAGAGTATATTTAGCAAAGGTGGCTTGGGTATTTATTGAGTAAACTGTTGGAAAGATGTTTAATGTCTTCAGTCCCAAAAGTTTTCAAATGCTGTGTGCATGATTTTGTTTTGTTTTATGTGGAAAAAAAACATCTGACAGTATTTTTCTGCTTGGAGCCTCAGATGTGGGATCCAAGTTACTGTTCCCTGAAGTGTTGCCATTGAGTTTGGTTTATTCCTAAGGAAATATGAGTCCTAGTTATTTGTTGTTAAAGTAAAAATAGTAGAGCGATAGGACAAACTTTTATGTAAACAAACAAACAAAATGTAAAACTAAAACTCATTTAAATAACATAACCTGAAAGAAATGAAATAACAGATACTACCAGTGCAAGGGGAAAGACTAATAAATATTAACTAAAAATATTCATTCATTCTGCACATATTTATTGAACACTTCTAGGAAGTGAACACATAGTGAACAAAGTGGACAACCCTTATCTTATGGAACAAGATACAAAATATATAAAACTAAATAAGTAAGTTTTATGGTATGTTAGTTAATATTGCTGTGGACTAAAAGAGGGGTGGTGTAAGGGAATTGGGAGCATTCGGTAGCAATTTAGATAATTGTTTAATATAACTAGGTCTTCAAGGAGTTGAAGGGTAAACCAGGTGGCTTTCTTGAGGAAGAACATTCCAGGCAAAAGCAAGGGCCATTGCAAAGTCCTAAGGTGGGCATGTGTCTAACTTACTGAGGAAAAGTAGATGGCCAGTGTGACCTGTATCATAAAGGATTCTTGTCTTCATACGTAATATTGAGAATTAGTGTCTTGGCTGATTCCTACTCTAGCTGATAGGGAGTAATCATTTGTTCCTAAATGAATATTTTTTTGACTTTTTGAAGAATAAAGTTCAATTAAGTATATTTTAAGAAAAAGTGGTTGAAATCAGAGGTCAACAAATTTTTTTCTGTAACAGCTCAGATATTTTAGACTTTGCAGGGCACATGGTCTCTATCACAACTACTCAACTCTGCTGTTGGGTCCTGCAAGCAGGCATAAACAATTCACAAATCAATGGGTGTGGCTGCTGTGCTCAGATATACTTGACTGACGGACTTTGGAATTTGAATTTCATATGAATTTCACGTGCTGAGAAATACTCTTTTTTGATTTTTTTTCCAGACACTTGAAAAAGAAAAACCATTTATAGTTTAGGGGCTGTATAAAAATGGTTGACCGATTAGGCTCTGAGGTCATAGTTTGCCAGCTATGATTTGAAACACGATTAAAATTTTGTTAATTCATAAGAAATATAAGATTTTATTATGCGCAAAGGATATTAGAGCATCACTTATTGCACAGTATTGAAAATAAGTTGTTTTGTTAAAATTCTAATATCCTATAAGTGTGTGTTGCATCATTGTCTTTTTCTTCAAAAATGCTGATGTAAAATTGGAAAAATATCCAATTATTTGTGTTTTTTTTACAGCATTCAAGCATGATTTTATCATAAATGATATACAGCAGAGATAGATGAATAAAGATTCTATTCTATCATATTCTGAAATAGAATTAATCATCAGCAAGTATTAAATCTGGTTAAGGTGACAAATTCATGTTTCATAAAGGAGAATTTCAGAAACAGATTTTTTGAAACTCATAATTTATTACTGAAGCTTATTTTTTAAAGATCTTAGGTAGAAAGTAATTATGAAAAATTATTTCAAAATTTTAAGATCCATCATATATCCTATTTAACAGTAAGGGAATGGAGGAAGTTAACAGTAGATACAGTGGATGAACTGATAGCATTGGGTTAGTGGTGGTGTGTTTTCTTCTTAATGGTTAACAAACTACAGATATGTGTATTTTAAAAATAATTTTTGTTTTTGTCTTGCTCTGAAACAAGGGGATAAGATTGGGAACAATAGTAATTGGCAGTGGAATAGTCTGCTCTTATATTTTTCATTTGAACATAATTTTCATTCGAGTGTATTTTTTTTTATTTGCGATGTTGGTTTTTATTTTTCATTTATGTCCTCATCAACTTAATGACTTTTTCCATCTTCTTGAACATATTGAATATCTTTTTGTAATTTATGTTTCTGTTCCTAGTGATTGAATTTTATCCTGGTTATGAGTCATATTCTCTTGCTTCCTTGCATGGACTGGTAACCTGTACTGGATATTATACATTGTGAATTTTATGTTGTGCTGGATTTTGTTTTAGTGATTTTGAATTTTGTTCTGTTAGGTATTTAAGTTAATAGACATCAGCTTGATCTCTTTAAGGCTTGCATTTGTTAGAATGGCTCCAGATCTGCCTTTATAGTCAAGGACAAATTTGATCTCATTATTCACTCTATTTGAAGTTCCAGATATTTGTAAGTATTTCTACTCTGGCTCACTTGTTCAAATTATTCCAAATATTTTGTGAATGCCAGATATGATTCTTCCCATTCCTTTCTGGTTGTTCTTCCCCCCAGCTTTAGTAGTGTCCTCACATGCATTCACTGATCAGGGTGCCCCTCTACTGACCTCTGGAACTTTCTCTCTGGGCAACTCCCTTCTCTTCAGCATTTTACTCCAGAAAATTCTAGCTGCTTTGGCTTCCTTGGACTCTGAATTCTGTCTCTTTCTTTGTGAAATCAATGGGAGTTCAAGCTGTGCTCTTTGTGCCATGGCATTGATATTTTCTCCAGGCAGTGAGCTTTACTAATTGTCCTTCTTTCAGTATTTACTGGCTTGCACTGATTGTCATCCAATGTCTGAACATTGTTCTTTCATTTATTTGGTCCTATTTTTAGAATGTTGAAGGTGAGAGGGTAAACCTTACTCCTCGTATTCCATCATGGTTAGAAGTAAGAGGCGAGACTTAGTTAATTGTTAACCTTTTTTTGTTAATGATCAACACTGAGATCACCTTGTTTTTCACTGCTCATGAGAACATTGCCAGGGTCGTTTTTGGTCATTGATTTATGACTATGAGGTGGTGAAAAGCCTATGGTGATACCTCCTTGATAAAGTGTTCATCTCAGAACCTTTCTCCCACCTGTCTGGGAAACTACCAGAGAAATACAGAATCCCAAATGAGTAAGACATCTCTCCCAAGTTAAAAACACCAGATTATTTTTTAAATTAACGACGTACCATTGTTTTATATTCTTGTTATTCTTTTGACAATATAGGATTTTCTTCCACCAGGTGTGGTTACTGTAGCTCTCCCTCCATCAAAACATAGTCCTCCACCATAGTTACTTGTGCACTACCCCAATCCCTGTCCTATCTCCCCACCTCCTTTTCCCTCACCCTAACCTCTTGATGTCTCAGATCTATGTCAGCTTTCAAGGATTGTTTTTTTTTTTTAAAGATTTTTTATTTTATTTATACATACAAGCTGGGGTACAGGCCAGAAGCATGGGGCGGCGAGAGGGTTCACCAGAGACAGAGTGGGGAGCAGAACAGGCAGATCAGAAGTACACTGCTGAGGGGAGCAGCGGGCGAGGCAGGAGAGGTCTGCCGCACCATGTGGGATTCTCCCCGGCAAGGATTGGTTTTAAAGTTTGTCTTGGTCTGACCAAGTTTGTTGGTTTCTTTCTATTTCACATAGTAGTGACACCATTTGGTATTTATCTTTCTCCTTGTGGCTTATTTCACTTAGCATAATCTCTTCCAGTTCCATCCATGTTGCTGCAAATGGCATAAGTTTATCTTTTGATTACTGAGTAGTATCCTGCGGTGTGTATATACACCACATCTTGATCCACTCATCTGTTTGGGGGCATTTATGTTGTTTCTTTATCTTGGTATTGTAAATAGCACTGTTATAAACATAAGCATGCAGATTTCCTTTCAAGTTAATGTTTTTGTGTTCTTTGGGTGAATACCTAGGGAAAGAATTGCTTGGTTGTGTGGCAGATCTATTTCCAGTCTTTTGGGGAAACTCCACTGCTTTCTGTAGGGGCTGGACCAGTCTACATTCCCACCAATAGTGTAAGAGGTTTTCTCCACACCCTTGCCAGCATTTATTGTTTCTGTTTTTAATGTTTTTTAATATGGGCCATTCTCACTGGAAAAACACCAGATTTGCTAAAATCTTGATGATGCCTCCTACTATAAGAATGAGAGGTTCCACAATTTTTAGGCGACAGAGGGAATTTCTAACAAGTTGCAAGGTAGATGAATCAGTGGGGCTTTGAGTTTAGAAATGACATGGATTTATTGCTGTCGCACTTAGGACCCCACTTTAAAAGTCCACCTCCAGCCCTTAGACTCTGCATGTGCTTATGGTGAATATGGCCATGTTTGTCAGGGGAGAGGTCAGTCTTACCCAGAATTTCATAAGGACTCTGTATTGGTGGTTGCTGTTTTAGTTCTAGTCTGTTGAAAAAACCTTCCCAACATTGGTCTTCTAAGGACTAATGGCAAGTATTGTAGGTCAGAAAAGCTAAATATTTTTTTTTAAAGATTTATTTTTTATTTATACATACAAGCTGGGGTACAGGCCAGAGGCGTGGGGCGGAGAGAGGGTTCACCAGAGACAGAGCGGGTAGCAGAACAGGCAGATCAGAAATACACTGCTGAGGGGAGCAGCGGGCAAGGCAGGAGAGGTCTGCCGCGCCATGTGGGATTCTCCTGGGCCGGGCATCAAACTCGCGTTGCCGCTGCCGACAGCTCCACAGCACAGCAGTGTTTAACCACTGTGTCACCAGGGAGACCCAAGAAAAGCTGAATTAATTCAGGCGGTCATCTTACTATAAGTCTTCTACTTGAAATCAGTGATTTTGCTTCAATCATTGTAACTGGAATGGGAATTTAAATTTAGACAATGCCAAAACTGAGACCCTTTAAAAGTGTTGTTGTTCATATTTATTTATTTTTTGTTTCATCATTGTTCATTTTTGTGCAATATTTGATTTCTCCTCTTCTGTGTAGTCCTCATAATTCTCCCACCACTGCGGCACCTGTGATCATCACCATAGTCCCTTGTGACTTCAAAAGGTTAGTTCTTTAAAGGTATAAATACATTTATAAGTGTGTGGTTCAGATCTATAATTTCAAGATAAAGTTCAATTATTTTAACTCAGTGCCCTTAGCTAAATGTCTAAGGAGAGGTTATTATGTAACTGAGGGAATAAGTGGATAGCCCCCAGATCCCGAAAGAGTCTTCTTGTGTAGACTACTGATACTTGGGAGTCCTGCCTGCATATTTCCATAGGACTGAGGAAATATAAGAGAGCTGTACTAGGATACTGCTGGTTGGCAAGTATCATTTTTCAGCTGATATGCTTTTGTCTGGGTGATACCGTAATTGTGGATGTGCACACGTGTGTGTGTGCGCGTGCGTGCGTGCGTGTGTGTGTGAGAATATGCTCAAAACTATGCATTTGGTGAATTATCCATTACATATCCATTTCAGTTGGTGTCAGTGGTGATGGGCAGTGACACAAACTAGAAATAAGACAAGTAGAATAGGGAACAAATGCTTGTTATTCTAATAGCAGCTTGGTGGAAGGTCGGGTTTGTGGTTTCTATGGCTCGGGCGGCTGCTTTTAGGCTGAGGTTTCCTTTCTTCTCATTATGCCTCTTAGCCTTAGCTTCAAAAGTTTTGAAAGCAGTAAGTGTGTATGTCTATTTCTTCTGGCAGATTTACATGTATGTACGTGTATGTATGTTAGGGAAAGGATTGTACCATCCATCAAGACTTCTAATTTGACTGGGCTTAGATATTTTTAAAAAGTATTACTTACAGTCTATATGTTTTCAATTTCATTATACCAGGCTGAGAGGAATCAGTATTTCATAGAAAATACTAGCGCTCTTTAATTTCAGAAGTTTATCAATAATATTTTTAGGTATATTTATAATAATTTTCCTTAGTACTTATGTAGAATTCCAGGATTTCTCAAAGGTAAAATAATAAGTTAGTTAAGCAAATTAAATTGGTTTCTTTTACAGCTCCACACTTCTATATTCATTTTACTTCTATATTAATTTTGGGAAGAGGGCGAGGGATACTCATTTTACTAAAATCATTTATTCCCTATGTTATCTCATTTCCCCAAGTACCTGAATTTTAATATCCTCTTAGCACCTCCAGAGTTTTTCCAAGACCATCTGATAAGTTCATTTATATTCAGATATAAGTAACTGATAGGGTTTAAAGTGTTGGAATCCCAAAGGTCTTTACATTTTAACAAAGAGAGGAAGCCTTATGTTACAAAAATTAATCTCTACTAGGTTTTTTTGTTGTTGTTGTTGGAAAGGGGCACTTTTGTTTGTTTTTCATCTGTAGGGTTATTTCAAGTTCTTAAAACCACACCACCTAGGTGGCTCCAGCTTAGCTTCTACCCAAGATTAGCACTTTACAGTAATTCCATCTTCAGTAAGTTCAGAGTGCTTTATAAATTATTTCTAATCTTTAAAACACTCTACACATAGTGAACAGACAGCATTTCAATCTGTTTGACAGCTGATGACACAAATATAACATTTTACTGAAGTAAAATGCTGAATTTGAAAACATTTGGAAAAGTGTTAATGCATTATAAAAACATAATTTTTTATTGTTGAATTGCTTAAGACCTGACAATTTAAGCACTCTCATTAAATTTTTAATCACAGCTCTAATTTATAATGGATAAGGAGAATAGGAGAAGTTAGTACTCAGATGTTTTACAAATGAGCTGTGTAAGTACTCTGATGTTGCTTTATTCAACCACCTAAGTTAAACTGTCATTTTTTTTTTAGATTTCTTTGTGTTTGGTGTGGAAGTGAGACACTGTCAAATGGCCAATGCTAAGGTGAAAATGTCCTCTCTCTATATATATGTATATATGTGCTCACATTTGAATGAGCGTCTCATAAACCTGATCATTTTTATTTAAGATTTATTTATTTATGCATACAAGAGCTGGGGTGTAGGCCAGAGGTGGAGGGGCCTGAAAGGATTCACCAGAGACAGAGTAGGGAGCAGAACAGGCAGATTGACTGAAATACATTGCTGAGGGGAGCAGTGGGTGAGACAGGAGAGGCCTGCTGTGCCATGTGGGAAGCTCCCAGGCCGGGGATTGAACTCGTTCTGCAGTGGCTGCTGATAGCTTCATAGTGCTGAGACAACCCTTCATGCCACCAGGGAGGCCCTAAACCTGATGATTTTTATAAAGAAAAATGAAGGCAGCTCTTTACTGATAAAACATGTAATTCAAAGAAGTGTGGCCAAGGGAAACAGCTACCACATGTTACTGGTTCTGCTGGACTCCCTGCTAACATACTTCCTTAAACAGATGAGCTTCCTGAAAGAACCAAATTCCTAAATAGTACTCTGACCAAAACACTCAGTGTTCTTGTGTTTAAAATAGAATCAAGATAGAGGAAGTGCTAGGGTCAAGATTTGTAAACTACAACTAAATTATGAAAATGATTCTACTTCCTAGTATTCAGGTATTCAAGAGTTTTGGAAAAAAATGGCATATTATGTGAGTATTATGTGACTTCCTCAAGTATGTAATTTGTTTAAGTATATTGGTCAGGAACTAAAAATAAAATTACCTCACTTAGGTTTTATCTAATTATTATTTTAAGGAGAATATTCTTTTTAACTGTGATATTTTCAAAAGAGAAATGCATCAAAATTACTAAAAAATGATGTTATTTTTTAAATTATAGACAAAACTTGAGAATTTACTGATTTCATGCATAAACAACTACCCCATTCATAAAAATATTATTAATGTGGGAAATTATAGAATATACTATAATATGATAGGTAAGATATTCCTAATTGCACCAATGATGGAAGAAGTACATTACCCTATCAATTCTGACTCCTAGTTTTAGCTTAATGCATGAATAGAAATGTTAGATGTGGGTTCTTTATCCAGCGACAAGGGTGGGGATTGGGAGAGTGGAGGCATAAAGAAGAGATGACAGATAAGCACATTAAAAGATGCTTGATGTCATCAGTCACTAGAATGCAAATTAAAACCACAAGAAGATAACACTACATACCGATTAGAGTATCTAGAATTGAAAAGTGTTGACCTGGATGTGGAGATACTGAAATTCTCATACACTGTTGGTTGTCTAAATGTAAAATGATTTGCAAAAACAGTTTGGTACTTCCTTAAAAATGTCAAACACATACCTACCATATGATCATTCACTTAGTTCTTAGGTATTTACTGAAGAGAAATGGTTGCATTCGGCCACACAAAGACTTGTATATATGTAACCAAAAACTGGAAACAAGGTGAATGGATAAAGAAATTGTGCTCCATCTATACAATGGAATACTACTCAACAACAAAAAATAATGAATGATCGATGCGCCCAACAACACAGAAAGATCTCAAAATAATTATGCAGAGTGAGAAAAAAACTAGACAGGGAGTCCATATTATGTGATTCTATTTATATAAGTTTCTAGAAAATGGAGGCTTGTCTATAGTGATAGCACATCAGTGGTTTTGGTGGGAGAGTAAGAGAGAGGGATTACAAATTGACATGAGGAAACTTTGGAGGTAATGGCTTCATTTCTATTTATATTGATTATAGTAATGGTTTCACAGGTGCATACATGTGTCAACGCTTATCAGTCTGTATGCTTTACATATGTATGATTTATTGTTGAGATGGTTAATTTTAGCTCAGCATCCTGACCGGCTAAGGGTTGTCTGGCAGCTGGTAAACTTTATTCCTGGGTGTGTCTGTGAGGGTGTGTCCAGAAGAAATTAACATTTGAATTGGTAGACCTAAAGAAAACTGTCCTCACCAATGTGGGTGGCCTTTATCCAATCTGAATAGAACAAAAAGTCAGAGGAGGAATGAATTTGCTTTCTTTTTTTGAGTTGAGACATCCATACTCTACCCTTGGACTTCACCCACACTTCTGGTTCTCAGGCCACTAGACTCAGACTAGGATTTACACCATTGGCCCCCTGTCCTTGGTTTCTAAGATCTTTGGGCTCTCCTGGGCTTCCAGTTTCCATAATCTTGCCAGGTCATGCAGGCTAATGTCTCATTTATCTACCTATTAACTTACCTATCTACCTATATCTATCAAAGTATCTGTGTATCTATCTATGTATCTATCATCATCTTTTAATCTATCATCTGTCCTATTGGTTCTGTTTCTTTGGAGAACCCTAATGTAAATGTATCTCAGTTATACTTCAATAAAGTTGTTGAAATATTATGTGTCCATTTACCTAATTGCTTTGAATTTGTGAGGTAGCATTGTATACAGAACTTCTGCTTATTTTTGTAGTGGGATTTGCCATGTCATTCTTTTTCTTTTTCTTTTTTTTAAGATTTATTTATTTATTTATGCATATAAGCTGGGGTACAGGCCAGAGGCGTGGGGTGGCGAGAGGGCTCACCAGAGACAGAGTGGGGAGCAGAACAGGCAGATGGATGGAAATACACTGCTGAGGGGAGCAGCGGGTGAGGCAGGAGAGGTCTGCCACGCTACGTGGGAATCTCCCCGGCTGGGTGTCCAACTTGCATCGCCACTGCCGACAACTCCACAGCACAGTGCTTAACTGCTGTGCCACCAAGGAGGCCCATGGGATCTGCCATGTCATTCTGCTCATGCTTTTATCTCTGCTCTACTTTTCAAATTAGATAATAAACACAATCTATCACACACACACATTTTCCTAAGGTTAAGTTCTCTTTAAAATATTAACTCCACTGACCTCATATCTGCTGAGAGTTGGTCACTGCTTTATCAGTTTTAAAAGTCCCGATGACTGATGTTACTTTCTATTCTTTACTTAAACCATGATGATAACTTTGGTAAAACTCCATTTTTATTTCAAAGCAGGGAAATATCAAAAGCTCCAATCTTTATCTCTTTTGCTGAATACAGGACTTGGTTAGCAAGTAACAAAGTGCTAAAATAGAAACCAAACTTTGAAATATTTTACATGTAATGATTTGCATTATAAAAATCATCTTGTCATCTACTTGCCTTTCTGTTCCCAAAGTGTGCTTATATTTGGCAAAAGCATTCTCATTTTCTAAAGTTTTAATTTATTTGTGAAGAAATTTATTTCTGAAAAATCACTTTCTTGAAGAAGCAGATTTTTCTGCTCAGGCAGCAAGATCTAGTAATAAGTAAATACTGTTGATTTATTGTGTGACCTTGGTTAATATACAGCACATTCATTCTTTAGTTTTCTCTTTTTTGAAATAAATTTGATGTCCTAAGCATAGAACTATAAGCTGACACTGTGAATCCATAAGCAGTGATTTCTCTGAGGAAACTGTTAGGTTGTGCATTCTTGCCTCACAAAGGGCCTCGTCTTCCCTACATGGCATGTTATACTATACAGGGCTGACCTGGGTGGTAATGGCAGTGATTCTTAAACTGGAAAGGTGACATAAAAATAATTAAAACTTGATGCCCTCTGAATGTAAGTACACAGGATTTTCATGCCTTTTAAAAAAGGTTAAAAAAGGTCAAAGGTTTATTTGACACATCACCACATACTTGTACAGATTACTGTGTAGGAAAGGCCTGATGGATATATGTTTGAAATAAAACCCATTGCTCCTATATTGGGAGGACACAGGACAGAACTGACAAGTCAGTGATAAGCTGTGCAGTCATCACTCTCAGTGCAAAAAGAGTTCAGTTCAGTAGTTGTGAGTAGTTGGAGAAGGGCCAGTGGAGGCCCTGGACTGATCTGTACTTGAGATAAATAGAGGGTTAATTGACATTCTAGGTCAAGGGACAGAATTAAAGTTAAGGTTTGAGGGTGGCATACACAGGAAACCGCAATAAGACTTTTCCTTCCACATTAGTGATGAGACTGACTTGGTACATGGTGAGGCCATCCTAGGGAGAACGTTAGAACTTTAATAGAGGAATTAGGTATTGTATGACAGTCAGAATGCATTATAGCTTTCTCAGTAAGGCACTAAGAAAAAATTTTAAGAAACCTACCTCGTACTCTTTACTCTTATACAGTGTTTTACTGTAATGTGCTACATAATGATATTTTGCATAGATGATGGTGGCTCTAAAATTCCTATTGCCCAGTGACATCATGGGTGTCTTAATGTGATAGCATTTTATACTGTAGCAGCCTCACACATCTGTTTCCTGTGTCTCTTGATGACATCATTTTCCCCTGTGCTTGATTTAATTTCATATTGTTTTGTTCATCATGACCCCTAAGCTATAAAATCCATGACTAATGTTGCTAGTAAGAGGCCATATGGAGTAATTGAGCTGGAAACAAAATTAAAAGTGACTAAAGACAAGCAAAGTAGAAAATTAGTGATGATTATTTCTTGCCAGTCAGGCACATCACAGTCCACCATGGCTATAATATTGAAGAACAAGAGCGATAGAAGCCTTTAAAGGATCTGTTTTATGGAAAATAATGAAACTAACAAAAATTCAAGAAGGGTCTATATCAGACATGGAGACACTTCTCATAACTGGATTAGGCACAGGAATGTATCTCCATCAACATTATAACAATCACAACTAAATAAAAAACTTTATTGAAAGACTGTACCTGACTATGATGTTGAATTTACTGCTAATTCTGGGTGGTTTAAATGATTCAAGAATCATTATTCATTTCATAATGTGAAAGTGAGTGGTGAGTTTGTAAGTACTGATGTAAAGACAGCTGAAAAATTTTTAGTAATGCTAGATAAGCTGATCGTGGAGGGGAAATTGTTTGCCAAAGCAAACCTTCAGTATGGATGAAACCTCCCTATTCTGTAAATAGGTGCCTTAAAGAACTTTTATCCAAAAGGAGGCCAATTAAATGCAGGATTTCAAGGCTTTTAAGGACAGGATGATCGTTTTGCTTGGGGTAGTGTTGCATGCTTCAAATTAAAACCCTTTATGATCTGACACAGTGGGAGTACCAAGACTTTCAAGTATATCAGCAATCCCATATTGCCGGTGTGCTACAGGAGCAGTAAGTGGTAGATACTTCAGCTCCTCTTCCAGGATGCCCTCCTGAATTGGTATGCCAGTGAAATGGAGAGGTTCTGTTTGGAGAATAACATACCTTTCAAGACTTATTGTTGATAGTGCTCCCAAACATCCTCCTTTTATTGGTGATCTTTATCCTAATATCAAAATGATATTTCATCTTCCAAACACTATCTTTTTTGATCCAACCAATCGATTGAGGAGTTAAAGTCATTTTTAAGATCTATGACCTGAGGAGAACTGTTACTCAGGCCACTGTTGCAACTGGGGAAGATGCTGAGAAGACTGATAGAACTTTGAGAGGATTTCATCGTCTGTGACCATATCAAGACAATTGCTCGGGCTTGGGGTGCTGTCACCAAGGATTATATTAGTGGCATTTGGAAGAAAACACTCATGCAGTTCATCCATGATTTCAAAGGAATTGCCAAGGATGAGGAGGTTGCAGAAATCAGTATAGCTATGGTTGAGATGTTGAGTAACGATAACTTGGGCTTGGATGAGGATAACACTGAGGTGTGGAGGCAGTTCCTGAGAGTTGACTAATGAGGACTTGTTTGGAAGGGAAATGAGAATGAAAGCTGAAGAAGAAGCAGTTTTTATTTTTTTAAAGATTTATTTATTTATGCATACAAGTGGGGTGTAGGCCAGAGGCATGGGGCAGTGAGAGGATTCACCAGAGACAGAGTAGGGAGCAGAACAGGCAGATCCACTGAAGTACACTAGTGAGGGGAGCAGTGGGCGAGGCAGGAGAGGTCTGCTGCGCCATGTGGGAATCTCCCTGGCTGGGTATCAAACTCGTGCTGCAGTGGCTCTGGATAGCTTCATAGTGCTGCGCCCGTTGCGCCACCCGGGAAGCCCAAAATGTAAACATTTTCTTAAACAATAGTGTTTAATAAGTAAAAAAAAAAAATGGAAAAATGCTTGTAGAATAGACATAAATATTTTTGCATAGCTCACAATGTGTGTTTTAAGTAGTGTTGTTATGCAAGTCAAAAAAGTTAAAAATATTGAAAAGTTAAAAAAAATGGAAAGGTTTATAAAATAAAAGCTAACATTAATTTATAGGAGAAAGAAAAAACATTTAATGAACTGAATGTAACCTAGATGAACATTGTCTATAAATAAAGTCTATGTTAGTACATAGACATGTCCTAGGCCTTCACACTCACTCGCTGTTCACTCACTGCCTCACTCAGAGTGGCTTCTAATCTTTCATGGTAAGTGCCCTTGTAAGCATACCTTTCATATTGTATTTTTACTGTACCTTTTCTATGTCTGGACTAGTTTAGATACACAAATACCTTTGCGTTACAATGGCCTGCAGTATTCACTACGGGGATGTGCTGGACAGTTCTGTAGCCTAGAAACCATAGTCTGTACTGCATAGTCTAGCTGTGTAGTAGGCTATTCCATCTAGGTTTGTGTCAGTAACTCTCACTTAATGGTGCCTTTCTTGGAATGTATCCCCATCATTAAGCAAGTCTTGACTTTATGTCAATTACATCTCAATAAAATGAGGAAAAAAGGGAATCCTATCTAGAAGACTTAGGTAATAAAGGTGCTGGTAAGGGCAATGGCAATTGTTTAACCTGCAGCATAATAGATGGATTGTTTAGGTTCCTGAGTAATATTTCTACCCAAATCCTTCTGAGTTTGCTTGCATCTTTCCAGTCTCATTTTCTGTTGTGTTATTCAGTCAGTCCTCTATTTTAGCAACAGTGAGCATGGCATTTCCTAGGCTGTTCTCTCTGTCTGGAATTCCTTCTGTCATCATCTCTTCCCTAATGTACTTCTGTTAGCTTGTGAAATGAACTTTAGCTCAGATGCTTCCTCTTCTAAAATCTTTCTTCAGCATCCTCTTACCTGCTTTTCTTTGTGTTCCATAGCACTTTGCAGATACTTCTCTAATAACATGGATCACATCGTTCCCGAACTTGGTGCTTCCCTGTCATATCTAGTCATCAGTGAGCCTCTTCAGATCAGATCATTGTATTTGTATACCAGCCACCTCAGGAGGCCTCCTGTGTAATGGTGAGCATTTGTTTAAATGCTCGTGAATGTGTGAATTGACCTCTCTCCATCCCTACTGAATGCTGAATTTGAGATCTTATAAGAGCCTACTAGTTTAAACTTTAGTGGGTGAAAATACAGTGGAAGTCCATATTCCATGAAAATTTAATGACATGAAATTTAGTATAAGGAATTTAAGTGGATAGACTAGTAAATTTACTGGCTATTTTAAAGAGAGTTATTTTGCAATGTGAATCATCAAATAACTTATTTAGTAGCCTCTTTGCTGCTGTGAAGCAAAGTACTTTCTACATTTGGAATAGTAATTTATCTCTGTTTTCAAATTATGATCCTTTTTTTCTTAGGAAGCTATAATTTGTATTTCTCATCATTAATAGCACTGATTTTACTGCCAACTATGAATAAAGTACTCTCCTTTTTACTTTGTTTTATCCTCTCAATTCAGAGAGGTACTTATTATATCATGGCTTTTCGTGAGAAATGGGTGATGATTCCAGCAGCCATTTGCATAATAGTCCTTTTTGGAAAAGAAGTGTTTCAAAGCTTTAAAACATTCAAATTCCAACCTAATAAAAATTGTCATATTAAGAGATGACCTGCCTTTTTAACTTGTATTAGAGGAAGCTCTCTGGAGGATTAGCATATTTGTGCCCTTTACGTTCATGTTCATGTTGACTTCTTGAAGATGCATTTCTTTAAAAATCGTATGCTAGCATGGTGTGATATTTGCTATTATCTATAGATCACAAACTTGGCTGATACTTTTTTCCTTTGTAATGAAATGCCACATTCACACCTTTACTTGTGACAACTATTTATGGTTTTAAAAGTTAAGACCAATTATCTTGTACTTTCAGTGATACCAATTATCTCAGCTTTAAATAGATGAGAACTTAGGGAAGCATTCCATGTACCTTGTGCTCAATTCTTTATTTTTATTTATACTAACATTGTACAGCCTTAATTTTCTTACCTCATTGTTTTTTTTTTTCTAGAGGAATGCTAATAGCCAGGAATGATGCCAAGAATCTTTAGCTTTGAAAGAAATTCTCAGAATAAAAAGCAGTGAATCTATTAAGCTTTTATTTTATTTTTCTTTAGGAAAGTATGGGCTGCGGGGTTGAGTTTCCTGACTATTGTAGTTATTATACTGTTTCACCTATTCCTGTCTGTCAGTTAATCTGTTGAAGAGTGACATCCCACACACATGCAGTACATGTGGACTCTCCTCAGCACATGACTCTGAGAGACAGTTTCCTGTATGTTCTGGACACTAAGCTGTAATTTATACTGCTTAATTAGTTTGGGGGCAGGGACATTTTATTGTTGGTTTATATTGCACTTGCAGTCCCCTGTTAG
This sequence comes from Scalopus aquaticus, assembly GCA_004024925.1. Classification (NCBI taxonomy): domain Eukaryota; kingdom Metazoa; phylum Chordata; class Mammalia; order Eulipotyphla; family Talpidae; genus Scalopus; species Scalopus aquaticus. Next base: position 2,930 of record PVIJ01016602.1, on the reverse strand, counting down.
TGACAGATCATTTGTCTTTTTTTGTACTTTGGATTCTCTGCTCATGTTACTGATTTAAGGGCAAATTAAATTTCACTGAGGATTTCCACAAACTGAAACTGCAGGTCCTGATTCTCTGTTCCAACTTGTAAGAACTCTTGCTCGGTGAATGTAATAAGCTCATCATCTAACCTCATCTAAACCACTAGAGGGGGAACAGTGCTGATCAGAAAAGGGCCTGGGACCTTCTGAAGTAGCAAAAGGACCTTATTACCCCTCACACATTTCTTAACCATTTTTATTTCTAGGTACCTAGTATTATTCCTTGGTGACAAAATGGAAAATGAAATCTTTTGAAGTGACTGTCAATTCTAGTGCTCTTAAGTCACTATGCTTAGAACTCTCCTGTTTGAAATGCAATTCCCTGTGGGAGCAGTCGCATTTTATATCTGATTACCTTCCCATTTCAAACATGCTTGTTTATTACTAAAACCAGAAGGTTAGTCTTTAGTGACAGTGCAGAAAATTCTAAGTCACACCAGTGAAAAAAACATCACAAGAAGATGGATGATTTTTAATGAAAACATTTTCATATTGTGGCATGTCAAGTAGGACAACTAAAATTGAGAAAACTAGTTTATGTTGGAGGCCAGCTCCGACCGAGGTTGGGTTCCCGGGGGTGGTGGGGAAAGCGTTGGCGGTGAGTTCCGTGGGGAATAGAGGGTGGGGAGTGAGAGACAGCACACACCAGAGAGTGTGATCAGGCCGTTCCACTTTATTTCTTGAGAACAGGGATTTTAAAGCATAACTATAAAGAAAAAAACTACAGACAATGACAGGGTGATTACAGATACTCAGATGCATAATCAATTACATACTTTGAGGGGAATCAAGGAACTTTGGAAAAATGTCTCTTGTCTGATGTAAATTCCAGTGAGGTACAGGACATAATCTTCAACCTTTGCCCTAGGCCTAGGGTGGAGGCTGCTGTCTCCATACCTATTGTCTGAAACCAAGACCATAATAAAAGAAACATCTTTATGCTAATCTCTGGAGGAAATAATCTAAAGAACTATACTGATTTTTTTAGGCAAGGAAGGGAAATAGGGGAAGGGATTAAATGTTCTTTGTTTCAAACATTAACCCTTGACCGGGCAAGGACACTTCACTGTCAGAAGGACATCTCTGCTGCTAGGATCTAATGAGTAAGGCTAATGCATGCAGGCATGGGGAGAAACTTAGTTATTGTTCTCACCTGAAATTATACTTAATTTATTTGCAAGAAGAAATATCGCATCCTGACTTATGGGAACACTTCCTTGAAGGCTCGCCACCCATAAAGTGACCTTGTCAAAACAATATGGGGTGTCTAGGCTACGACAAGTTTAATAAATTTTTTGTAAGCATTTTCCCCCAAGAGAGCAAAAAAGAAATCCTCAGGTAGGATTAATGAATTATAGTGATTTGATGCTGAGCAGTTCTGTTTAATTAGGGATATTTAACTGACTAATAAAATGTCACCAAAATTTGAAGATAAAATGTTCTGTTAGAATGGCTTAAATTTATATTATCTTTTTTAAAACAGCAAACTCTGTATGTTACATTAAAGATTTGAAGTACTTGCAGTTACAGGTAGTACTCCTACCTAAAAGCAGCCTTTGGTTTTTTTTTTTTTTTTAAGATTTAGTTTTTATTTATACATACAAGCTGGGGTACAGGCCAGAGGTGTTGGGCAGCGAGAGGGTTCACCAGAGACAGAACGGTAGCAGAACAGGCAGATCAGAAATATACTGCTGAGGGGAGCAGGGGGCAAGGCAGGAGAGGTCTGCCGCACCATGTGGGATTCTCCCTGGCCGGGCGTCGAACTCAAGTCACGGCTGCCGACAGCTCCACAGCGCAGCGCTTAACCGCTGTGCCACCAGGGAGGCCCAGCCTTTGGTTTTGTAGTTCCAGTTGTTTGAGTCCTTAGCGCTTACTCTCTTGTGAATAGGTGAGTTGCTGCATCACTTTTATTTCTTAGCCAGGGAGAAATTACTGTAAGTATAATGCCTGCATGAATATGTTGGCTAATGAACTACTTGATGGTATGAAAGATATATACAACTTTACTTTAGAAAATTTGACAAATGTCCATTTTAAAAAACATGATAAATTTTATTTCGAAAAGAATACGATTTCCTAAAATGAGGTGTTAACTGCCATAGTTACACAGAACAATTATAAAAGAATTCTTTTTTCCTAACATATGTTGAGTGCTTTCTCTGCTTCAGGCTCTATGGCAGAGACAGAGGAGTAAGGGATAAATATGATGAGAGTGTTGGTCCTAAGAACTCTTAGGCCAGAGGAGGAGTCCGGAACTTAAGTGGTATAAGGTGGTCAATAAAATGATAAAGCTATTATCTACATCCATATCTGTACACCTAGAATGTGCTTGCCTATCCACAAGCCATAATAATAACTAATTATATTTAATATGAGACTACAGGGAAAGGACATCTGACTTAATATGTGAGGGACATTGGTAGCATTAAAGGAAAAGTTTCTGTTGAACGGATGCCTAATTTGACTCTCGAATAGTTAGCCAGGTGTGAAGTTGTGTGTATATGTGTGTGTATTTTGTACAGACAATGTGTGTGAATGTATGTGGAGGTATCCATGTGTTTGGAAGAACACAGGAGTGAAGTGAGATAGAAATGACTTGGATCAAAAGCTGGGAGGTGAGAAATACAGTGAGGTAATATTCATATTTCTGTGAAATTGGGATGCAGTACATGAAGATTCCATGGGCAAAGGTGAACCCTCAAAGCTGTTGAAAAAAGGGATGGGATAGTCAGCTTTAAAATTTTTTTAATTTTTAAAAGTTATTTTTTCTTTTATTAATTGTGGTAACATTAGGAGTCTCTCTATCAGGTATTATCACTTCCAGGTACCCAAATCACCCAGAGTCCACC